>JBBBDQ010000344.1:1357500-1370000 GCA_037127315.1 Ascarosepion bandense
AAAAAAGGGAAGCACATTTGTAGGGAGCGGGTATATTTAGAAAACGTAACAAACATGAATGGGATTTGTTGAGATTGAAAGAGCGCAAATGAGTAAAGAAAGAGAAATTTAAAATCATAACAATGGCACATGATCGTGTGTGTGAATGTGAAAAATGAAAAAAAAAAAGAGAAAGTTGAGATAAAGATAGCGATAAATTATGAAGTAATTATTTAAATTGAATGAGAGAAAGATAAGGGGATGAAGGAAGTGAGGACAGACAAATTTGTAAGAGATCCATATAATATATATCCATATGGAAAATAAAGCCAAATTACTTAAGGCGGGGAAAGACTTGAAAACTTTAGTCTTTGAATTACTGAAAAACTGTGAATTACGAAAAAGTTCATAAATTTGTTTCAACTACGAAGCAATTAACGACGACAAACACCCTTCATTAATTTACGAAAGTTATCCTGAAGAATTCAATAATTCCATAAGTTTACAAAAAATATACAGTATAAGTCTATATTCGTTGCTCCTCCTTTATACAAAACTTGTATAGTTCTCCTGCATCGCTGTATCACAGCTCATCAGCGTGGCTAGACATCTCCTTGCTTCCAGCCGGGATAGAAACTCGACCGATTTGGTGTCAGTCGGAGTCCCTACTACCTAAGCCATAGGCCAGTCAGTCAAGTGCCATACGTGATACACGCTTGGGTGATCATGTCTCGAAAGAGACAATACTGACTAGGCAGAAGATTATCCCGCAGTAGGTTGCCATTACTTTCTGTGGTAGACTGGTTGCCAGCCAAGGTTATAGAACCCAATCTGTCCTGATATTTAACCCATAACTGGAGGGAAGAGACGGATTAATACCTTTTCCAAGGGTATTTGTGAGTATGTGAACGCAAAGAATCCAACTGAAATTCGAACTCAGCACCCCGATTTCTCGTTCCGAGTCGATATCCACTGCTCCACAACGCACATTACCTTCGCTAATTTGCAGAAAACCAACATTGTCTGAAGAAAAATGCCCAAACTTAATATAAACGAACTTTTTACATCAAAATGTTTAATGTTATTATTTAAGAGGAAGGATCAAAGTATTTTTATTTTTTTTAAAATGTTTAATCCTTTCTAACACATTCGAAATTTTGGTAAAAATCTGGTTTTTATTTTCGTTAGCGGAGAGCCAAATCGTTACTAGTTTACAATGGAAATAGTAATATTATATATCTCATTTTTTTTTCTTTACCGGTGACAAACATATTAATTTGGAAATTATTGCAAAAACAAATAATTGTCGGATTTAATGACTTTTTAGGACTAGATATTTTTCATTCACAAATGAATTAAATTATTTTTGAAATTATTGTTTTAAAAAAATCTTAGTAAAAATATTTTTTTTTTATATCTGTTACCCCGCCTCTACGTAAATTCATGAAATTTCAAGAAATTAAATTCTGCAGGCAAAATTGGTTTTATTTGTTAAACATAGGACTCATTGAGGAATATAACTCATACATTATTTTTTAAAACAATTTCGCCCTTTTTATCGAAAATTGGCTCCGAACAGTAAAATAAAAAAAAAAACCTCAATAAAATTATAACACAATTTAAGTAAATAAACTTTTAATTGGCTTAATAAATAATATAAATTAAGGATATTATAGTCTGAAAAAATATTTCGATTAATAATGAAATTTTAAGAATTGCTTTCATTTTTTTTAATTATAATAATTTATTAAGTTTAAAAAATATTTCAAAAATACTTGAAATATTTGTTTTCGTTAATCTAGACTTATTAAATGAAGATTATATTTAATAATCGAAAATTGAAAAGTTTAATACAAATCATCGTGCCTTCGAATTTTTAAAATAAATTTTGTTCTTTATTTATTTTTTGGGAAATTGTCATCAAATCTGACATGCCTTAGACCGCTCGGCCAAGTAGGATCTTCTGATCAAATTTAGAATCCTAGGAGATTCAAATTCTGTTGGAGAACGCATATTTTTCTAACAAGATGATATATCCCGAAAAGGAATACAGTATAAAAGGATCAGTTGAAGAATGGAACTCCGCACCAGTAATAAGAAATACAGATTTATTGTACTAAAGTACAATTAACAATAATACACAAATAGGCAAGCCACGGGTTGAAGTGGAATCGACTATCGAATAGTGAATGCCTTCGCCTAAGACTTTTCTGTATTTACTAGCCTTCCCACGCAAGGCCAGATGTGACACATGGTCATTTTATAGTGGGTAATCTCGGCCATACAGCCGGGCCAAAAAATGTCTGTCTATTTTTCCCCAGTCGTCATTCTACCCTTCGGCGGAACCACGACTGGGTTTGTGCTCTCTGCTCGGAAGCAGAGAACGCCCTCTACCCGAAGGCAGAGAATTGACAGTGTCATAGAGCAGTCAGGCGAATGCCTAAGACTTTTCCCAGTTCGTACCGCTCGTTACCGTCTTTTATAAAGTAGAGCATTCTATTCTCGGAGATGGCAGGATGTTCCACTATAACACCTTCCCCCCCCCCCCCCGAGCTAAATTCTTCCTAGAATTTTGCTCTTAATATTTTTTTTTCTCTTAGGATCTGGACATAGCCGTTTAGTCCTTTTCCTTTTTCTGTTACTTCTTCTCCTGTCCGTCCCTGTGTCTTTACTTTTAGGAGAATCAGTAGTTCTTTGTGTAGGTGTTACTTCCATAAGTACTCCATTGTTAATGGGTAGTTTTATCTGGAATGTGTAATATATTACCTCCATTGGTATCTCTTGGTCATTTTCAACGGTTTCGATGTATCGGTGTCTCAATTGGTTTATGTGTCTTTTACAGGCAAACTTCTCTCCTTTAATTATATAAATGACTCTCCCGATTCTTCTAATTACCAAACCGTCTTCCCAAAAGCACTTTCCAGTCCGATAGTTTTTAAAGAAAACCTTGTCTCCTTCTTTGAAAGAATTAATATCAGAGTTTAGTTTTATAAAACTCTTCTTTTTCGTTGGTAACAACCTATCAAATATTGATCGAATCTTTCTCGCGTACATGACCTCAACAGGCGACAAATTTCCATTAATGTTCTAATTCAGCGTAATCCATCAGAAATTTTTGGATATTCTTGTCTTCGCTGTCGATCCCATTAGCTTTTCTCACAGCTTTTTTTAAACATATCGACAAACCTTTCTGCCTGAACATTCGATCTCGAATTATACGTAGGCGTGGTTATGTGTTCGATTGCTAACGAATCACAATAATGTTTAAACTCAGTTCCCGTAAACACAGTTCCGTTGTCACTCACAATTGTGTTTGGTACCTCCAAACGGCTAAATACTTCGTTTAACGCCTTTATTGTATTTGCTGCTGTCGGGTGCTTAAATCTATACACTTCAGACCATTTAGAATAACTATCAACAATAATTAGGTAATAGTCTCCCTTTAATGGTCCTGCATAGTCAACATGTATACGTGACCACGGCACATCTGTTTTTGACCATGGCTGAATTTTTATAGGTGGTGATTTTGCTGCTAACTGACAGCCTTTACAATGCTTCACCAAGTCTTCAATGTCCTGGTTCATCCTAGGCCAGTATATATAGCTCCTCATAATGAAAGCATATCTTCCTTGATTTCTTTAATTTTGAAAGGTTCACACTGGGAGTTAACTTTCCCAGCGTACGCAACAAAGCCTTCGTCCTCTTCTTTCACGATATTTAAGCATTTATATCGTGTATGAAACAAACTATCTCGTTCGCCAAACATTTTCGATAATATTTCAACCGTTTCGTCAAATGAAATCTCCTCTGGTTTCTTTGGCAAAATGAAGTTCGTGTACTTCGTATTTTCCTGAGCACCGATTTTTTGTAACAAAAGCATAATTTTTCTTCATCGGTCCATGATTTGCACCTTTTTGAAAAAATTGTCTCATACCTTTTAAAGTACGCAGGAAAAGTTATTCCTTCCTCAGGTTTGTACAAACATTCTGAAAGAGTTTGCTATACCCTCCACAGAGAAAATTCTGGAACATTCCTTTGGTTCACCTTGCTTTAACAATATGTTTTGCAAAACTTCTTGTTGACTTTGCTGTTGATATATTAGTTGTTGAACCGCTACGCCTAGCGTCTTCATACATTTTGCTAATTGTTCCATGTTCCATACACACCAAAATATATATATGGAAAAATAAAAATTCAACTTTTTAGTTGACCAATAAGTTAAAACTTTGGCAAGAAATAAACGCAGTTTTTTTTTTATGAGGCGGGTACAAAAAACTATTTCTTACCTTAACTTATTTTTTTTATATGGTTGCCACTGTTGGAGGTTCTTACATAAATTCTTTTACGTCTCCTAGTTTAATACGGTTGTTTTTCCTTAGGGGTCTTAATCCTTATACGACAATTGAAATTTCCGTGTGCGTTTGCTTTTTCTGTAGCCAATTGTTATCCGGTGGTAAATTTCCTAGTTCGCCAGTCATCCTCATCGCCAAACTGATATCAGGCGACAGTCAGCCTCATCGCCAAACTGATATCAGGCGACAGTCATCCTCGTCGCCAAACTGATATCAGGCGACAGTCATCCTCGTCGCCAAACTGATATCAGGCGACAGTCATCCTCGTCGCCAAACTGATATCAGGCGACAGTCATCCTCGTCGCCAAACTGATATATCCCGAAAAGGAATACAGTATAAAAGGATCAGTTGAAGAATAAGAAATACAGATTTATTGTACTAAGGTACAATTAACAATAATTCACATATCGGCAAGCCACGGGTTGGAGCGGAATCGACTATCGAATAGTGAATGCCTTCGCCTAAGACTTTTCCCAATATTTATTTGTATAGAAATACAAATTATGGAGGGGTAGAGGGTGGTACTCGCTTAACTATCCTATGCCTAGCTAAACACTATCACGACCCAATCACACATTATAATTTACACATTCATCACAAGAACCCTTCCATTACCTCCCAATCCTTCATACACCACAATACCACAAACTTACACTAAAAAAAGTGGAAAAACTTATGACAATAAAAATGTATTTATATACAATGTAATTTAAATCATTTAATGAAAGATGAAATGATGGGAGAGGGATGAACCCAAAAAACAAACTAAAAATACAACAAAGTTTTGAACAAAATTAATAAACAATGTTAGTAAGACCCGTCCCCACACCAAATAAAAAGGGGACGAACGGCGAAATCAAGAAGCATACTCGTTAAAAGAGTTGGAGGGGGGTAAAATAATTAAAAGAATGAGACAATAAAAGGCTGAACCGGCCGAGATAGGAGGCCAAAACAAACTGGGGAGGTTAACAAAAGGGAAAGCCGGGTGCAGGATAGGAACACATTAACTAGGTACACAAAAGAAAGCTACCTTAACCAGGGGAAGGTTCCAAAGGAATCCACCTCGATGTAACCAGCAGATCTAAAAGAGAAAATCAAAGCTAGCCCCGTTCACGCGAACCAGGCTCGCCACATTTACCCACCTTTTGCTGAAGTCTGTCAAAGTCAAACGTTTCCAATCAGTTCTAATCCTTATTTTGAGCATCAGCTCAAAATATCGGATTAGATCCTGATATGAAAGACGCTGACCTCGCAATACTTCCTCCGTTCGCGTCGCCTAATCACAATTCGAGCAGTGGCTAGCAGCGACAAAAACACCATACGCTTCATCCAAGAGAACGGAGGTGACACATTATCACAGGCGAATGCGCGATCAATAAGCACATGCTTACGCGGCGCGATACGAGCAGTCTACCCGCGAACAATGGTAGAAGACGTGCGAAGACGTTTCTTCCAAACCAAGGTTGCAGGGTTCACAATCTGGCAAATTCGCCAGGTCCCATATGAAGGCCTTGTCATTGAGAGGTAACCGATTCCGAGCCAATCGCCAGGTGAGCGAAAACTCAGAGTTGCTGAGATAATCGGTACCTGGCGCCCAAAACCAGAACGATCGAAACTCATCCTCCGATAAGCGGAGCACATCACATAATGAATCCTTCGCGACGCCCTCCACTATAGAAGACTCTCCTAGGTCGTGAAAGGTCACTAGAGCGTGGAATGGCCCGCAGACATTCGAGGAGAAAACATGTCCCTCACTATCCCTCTCGAGCACCACCAGGGACAGCGATTCCACGTAGGGCCGGACTGCACGCCCTGTCCCTTAGCCAGCGAAGGAGGGGCTCCAACGCCAAAGTATAAAGTAGGGGTGACAGTGGACAACCCTAGATAGCGCAAGAACGCCCGACAACTTTCCGTTCACCTGCACCACAGCCGTGGGGGACTGATACAGGAGGCTAATCTAGCAGCGGAAGTTGGTTTCGAATCCAGCAGCCTGCAGGACAGCCGCCAGGAAACGATGGTCAACCCTATCAAATGCTTTTGACTGATGCAAATTGATCGGCGCAGCTTCTTCGTCGTCTGTTATCCTCTCTATGATCGTGCGTATCAGATGCAGGTTGCTCGGAATTGTTCGGCCCTTCACAGCACAAATCTGCTCAGGTCCCAACAGAGACTCGGCAACTAAATGCAAACGATTTTGCAAGATCTTGGCCAAAATCTTTAACTTTGTTTAGCAGAGTTATGGGCCGGTAACCCTCTAACACCTTCCCCACATCCTTGCCTTTTCTCAACAGCGTGATCATACCCCTGGTGAACCGATTTGGGATGGACTCCTGCCGGAACCAGTTGTTGAACACGACAGTCAAAATCGGGACAAAGATGTGCCACAACCTCAAGTACAATTCATAGGACAAACCATCGAGACCCGGTGATTTGCCTCTGCCGACTTGTTCACAGCTTCGGAAGACATCTTGCTTAACCTATGTCTAATTATCTGGCCCATATACCGATCGCTATTCGACCGCTCTAGGGCCTCTTTAGCTATGGCTATCTCTAAGGGATCCCCACCGCCCGGGAGTAATTATCTCTAAGTATCTTCACCTTGTCAACCTTATCTAGTTTGAGCCGTTTGCTGAACTTGGTGGCGAAAGACCTAATACTATTTTTAAGATTCTCCCACTACTTATTCTCAATGACTCTCTCAGTTAACACCCGCTGCACTAAGTAAGGACATGTTGCACTTCCAGTAACCAGCCATTCTAGGCTTATTTTCTAAATCTACCCGGACACAAACAAGTTTGTGGTCCGAGTAGACTAACCAGTGGAACGTGGGACAATCTAAAAAGATCTATGTCGGCTTCACGAACTAACATTCTATCCAGGTAGCTAGCTACCTTGGTAGAAGGCCAACTATTAGCCCATGTCCATATTCTCCTACCCTTGTGATCGATTCGGATTCTATCGAACACTTCGATAAGATCAACCAAGCTACGATCACGTGCCTTTCTGCTAGCTCCCCGCCCTCTATCCAGCTTGGGGTCCAGGATGGCATTCCAGTCCCCCACTAAGACGAGTTGCGTTGATCCACCAGGCAGGGCTTTAACCGCCGAAAAAACGAGACGCGCTCCTCCCGGTCGTTGGGCGCATAAACCGCAACCAGTCGAAACGCATTGCTTTTCACTGCAATATCAGCCACGATCAGCCGACCCTCAGCACCGACATGGACAAGATCCACCCTCGCGTCCAGGGTACGCTTAACCAGCAAAAAGACTCCTCTGGCCAGCTGGTTCCCATATGCTGAATAGACGATAAAGTCGTTAGACAGCACACAGGCTTGCAAACAAAGTGAGTCTCTTGAATCGCGACGACATCTACACCGAAGGACAAGAGGTCCCGAAGCAGGCGGGCAGCCTTACTCCGATCCCTAAAGCCCTTCGCATTCAAGCTGGCTAACTTAATTGACATCTTTTAGACCTGAAAAATTAAGCGAAAAAATTACTTCTGGTCACATACAGAGCAGAAATCGATGGCAGTAGGGACCTCGACGGTTTGTCCCAGGCTTCCACATCCAATATCGGACGTAATCCGTCCGTCCTGGACAATCCCGCCGACGTCCGTGGGAAATGTTAGTTTAATAGCCCTATATAAAGAAGGGTGGAGGATGACAGGGACCCTCCCAGAACAAAAATGTGAAAGTCTTTGTAAATATTTGGACCCTACTTGGGCCATATGAATGTTCGGATAGGCTTCCACGGATCCCTGGAGGAAATCCCACACTTTAAAGTTTCCGTTGCTTCTGATGAGGGTCAAAAGTTTTGACTCAAAACACCGGGAGCTTTGGGGAGGTATACTGGATCTTCGACCGATGAAAGTTTAAATAAAGGCTTCAGTAGAGTATTGGGTGGGGGGGAGTGGACAGGTCCTTCTCCAGGGCTGGCCTATATTTATAAAGATTAATTAGAAAAGAGTGAGGAGTACAAACTAGTTAGAAAGGAGCAATAGAAAGCTGAGAATGCAGGTGCGATGACAGATACATAGGTGGAGAGAAAGGGAAGGATATACGGGGGTGGGGAGAGAGCTAGAGTCCAGTGGTTAATAGATGAGTATTGACATTGCATTTAAATTTCTGGAGGTTGTAGCTGTCAGGAAAGCAAGAATATGAGAGCGAGTTCCACAGGTGGGAAGTGCGAGAGAAGAAGCTGCAGGAGTAGAATTGTCGTCTGCATTTGGCTAACCTAACTGTGAATGGGTGGGACCCAGTTGCCAATCTGGTTGCACGAGTAAACACCTGTTGAGGAGGCACCAGTGACTTAAGTTCCTCCGAGCAGAAGCCATGAAAGTATTTACCTTCAACCAGACAATTTTCCTTGGATCTGCAATTGCAAAAGGCGACAATACCAGGTCTAATATTGGTTCCATAAAACCCCATAAATTCTGGTTATTATGCAAATTGAAGAATAGCTATTCTTAATCCTTTTTCTATTAAATATTTTATTTAGAGGATTATCTTTGTGAAAGTGTTTACTTTCTGGTCACACTTAAAATTTCTTCATTAAACCTCTTGCCAGAGATGATGAAGTTGGCTTCTGAGAGTCTGAGGCTATTCCCCAAAAATAAAATATTGAATTTGCACATGAAATGAATATCTGCTCTGTGAATTAAATTTGCATTAGGGTCTCTGTTGGATCAGTTTTAATATTTAATTTAATATTACTAGAATCCATTGGGATTATTTACCAAATCTTTTTCTGGATTTATATATATATATATATATATATGTATATTGTTATGGATGAACTTTGCATCTTTAATCAAATTCACATGAATGACTAAAATTTATCCAAATTGTCATTACATTTGTTTTATTTTCATTTTATTTTATAAAATTTTACAAAATTTACAAACAATTCTGAAATATCTAAAATGTTTCTATTAAACTAAGAAGTTTAATACTTTGATCCATATAGCACTATAATTTTCAATTTTCTAACATTTGGATACTAGGAAGAAATATTTTTGAATAAGAAGGTATCTGACAAGAATAATTTTTGCAAGGTGATTTTTAGGATTTCTGTTTGAATTTCTGGGATGAAGTCAGTTAAGTGCCATACGTGATACACGCTTGAGTGATCATATCTCGAAAGAGACATGACTGACTGGGCAGAAGATTATCCTGCAGTAGGTTGCCATTGCTTTCTGCGGTAGACTGGTTGCCGACCAAGGCTATAGAACCCAATCTGTCCTGTTATTTAACCCATAACTGGAAGGAATAGATGGATTAATACCTTTCCCAATAGTATTTGTGCATAAATGAATGCAATGAATTCAGCTGGAATTCGAACTCGGCTCCGCGCTTTCTCGTTTCAAGCCGATATCCAATGCACCACAATTCGACCGCGGCTCACTGATTTCTCTTTTCGAGCCGATATCCACTGCACCACAATGCACATCCATCACTAAATGCTTACAGCACCTGGTATTCCCAAGCAGTCACCCATCTAAGTACTGACCAGGCTCAACGTTGCTTAACTTCGGTGATCGAGTGAGAACCGGTGTATTCAACATGATAGGCCGTAAAGACCTATCAATATTTACATGCAGACTATTGTTTTCATCTTTGTTGGAATTGTTATAGCGTTTTTAGTTGTTGTGCTCTCTAGCCTTCATCTGGTGTCTATTGATTCAAGTAACTTGCAGGGAATATTGAACTGAACCCTTTATTTAATCTACTTGGGTAGTTTTTCCTTATTCTTCTGTCAGTGTCTGGAGATATCTCATTTCAGTCTTATTTTGGTACTATTCACTTGTTGCTCACTCTGTTTTCACTGAGTACACAGTGCCCAGACCAGGAATTGAACTCACAATTACTGTCACCAAATGCATAACCAAAAACTTAATACACTTGACTATTGTATTGTGTGGCAATTCTGTGTGAAGAACTTGCATCTTTAATCAAATTCGTATGAATGGCTAAAATTTTATCAAAATTGTAATTATGTTTGTTTATATTTTGGGTATAATGCTCCAACTCATGATCTGGGCAGTGTGTGTTAAACGCAGTGGAAGTGGGGTGTACAATAACTGGGCAGTATTGGGGTGGGCACTGGATAAGCTATCTCTAGACATAGACAGTAGAACATGAACCTACCTACCTCTGTAAATCAAAGTTTCAGTTTGAAATTACCAATAGGTTGCTTGGTTTAGCATGGATCTTATGAGGGCTGGAGGACACAATGGCTGAAATGTTGTGATAGCAACAAAGTTTAGGACTGATCTGCATGTAAATAATTTTGTTAACCTACAGGCAAAAGCCAGGCTTGTTAATAAATGAAGCAATCATATATATTCTTCTTTAAAACCTGTACTTCCTTTTTAATATCTGTACAATTTATGCTTCATTTCAACCCTAAAGTTTATAATGATGAAATTAGTATATATTCTATTATAATTTTGAATAAACCAATTTCTTCTCTTAATGCCTTATTTGAACTATTTTTCACCATATAAGATTTAAAATGTATATTAAAAATTATCACTGAAAAACTACATTAATAAAATATGTTATTTTTTATAATTTCTATCAGCCAGTATCATTTCACAAATTGCTTAGACTTAAACTTTTTATTTGTTGTGAACACAAAACCTAAAAAAAAATTTAAGGATTCAAAATACAATGTCATCTTTATTTCCTAAATTCTTTTAATGTAGGTATGTTTTTTTTTCAATTTGTAAAAATCTATTGCCTCAATTAAGATTAGTGGATATTATATGTATAAAACTTTATTTAATGTCTTGAGTTCTTTTGTCTTTAATCAATTGCATTCAGTGGATTTTACAAGTATTTTACGAAAATTTAAAAATCTTTTTCCTCTTTTAATTTTCTTTTTTTGCTCAACCGGAATGTATTATTTTTAAAACTGGAGTTAGTTCAAGATAAAAGCTGTTTTCTTGGGCAATCAGACTTAGGATGAAAATGTTGGTTTGATTTTAAAATAAACATGCATTTTATAATCAGTGTTTGTAGACAGAACTGAAAAACTGTTGTCTGCCATGAAAAGCTTGTTTCGGGTATACACTCCACCCACGTCTATTGAAAAGGTGAAGAGGCTCATCCCTTGTTTCCTGTTTAGGATGCGGTTTCTGGTTCTCTCTTTATATATATATATATATATATATATATATATATATATATATATATATATATATATATTAAAAAAGGATTAATTCAAAGATGTTGAATGGCCATTTCGATATGAAGATCCCCACGGGGGACGACACATCACCTCAGCAACAGAAAAAACCTTTCAGAAACTGGAGAAAAATTAGTCTACTTTTCCTTTTTAAATAGATTGCAAAGAAATTAAAAAATAAATAATAAAATAAAATAAAAATAAAAATAAAGGGAAAGAAAAAGAAAAAGAAAACGAAAAAGAAAAAGAAAAAGATAGAATAAAATCAAATAAATAAGAAAAGAAAAAAAATTGACATCGTCTGGGTTCGCAAAAAAAAGCGGGTATGTAACTAAAAATTAACAGACAGCCGTGTTAAATCGACCTAACTTTAAGCAACACGGAAGAAAGGTGGTAAGAGAGATAAAAGAAGGAAGGGAGGGTAAAAGAAAGAAACTAAAGAAAAAATTTTTTTTAAATATTACAGACGCTGGACAAATTCAAAAACCTAATTTCCCCAAAACGTTGAAGTATTAGAAAAAGGCCTTTACTTAAAAAGGCATAATTATTAATAAAAGGGAATAAAAGGGAATAAAAAGATATAGGATTTAAAATAAAATTATTTTTAAAAAAATTAGGTCATTTGAAATTAAACTAAATAAAGACAACACTAGGTAAAAAAAAAAAAAAAAAAAAAAAAAATTAATTACAATTATTATATACATACCTATAGAAGTACACACATACATACATATATATACACACACAATTCTACGAATAAGAATACATTTATTAGACACTTATATACATATATATACATAAATATATACACACATATATATTACACACTTATATACATATACATGCGCATACACACATATATATGTGTGTACACACCTATATACAAAAAATTCATATGCACATAATATACATGTGTACACACACATGCACACACACACACACACACACACACACACACACACACATATATATACATATATA
>JBBBDQ010000344.1:1377500-1415000 GCA_037127315.1 Ascarosepion bandense
CAGGTGCCAATTCACAGATATTTCACTTGTGCACGGACGACAGGTAGTCAGACAGTCGAACAGCCTGACAGACAGCCACAATTCTTTGTTGACCTGCGGCTTTATAAACGCTTTATCGTTTTCAATTTCATATTCCTTTTCCTTTCTCTCTTTTTTCCTTCATCTCCGTTAGATTTTATTTTCATCTATGAACATTCTTGTTCTTCTATTCCAATTTCACCTTTCCTTTTATTCTTCTTTTACACCATTTTTCTAGTCATCTTCATTTTTGTTCCTCTTTCTCTTTTACTCTTTCCGATTTTTAGCTTTTATGTTCTTTCTTTTTTCTTTCTTTCTTTCTTCTTATTTCATTATTTTTTTCTTTTTTCTCGTCACAGTAAAAATGAACATAAATTTTTCATTCCTCAATTAATTGATCAATAAATTATTTTTTCTTAAAATGTATGATAGTTTTATGTAAACCTCTTGTTGAAAATGCACTTAACCTTCTTTCATTTGTCTTAGAGACTATCATTTCTGAATAAAGCAGCATTTTTCTATCGTTGTACTATTTTAAAATAGATTATGTTAATTTTTTTCAGTTTTTATATTTTTAAATTCTCTAAGAATTTGTTTCATCGTATCAACATATATTCTCAATATTATCAACAATATTCCTAAAAATGAATTTTCTTTAATATTTTCGATTTTGTTTCTTCGATTTCTAAACCACATTTCTGTTTTTCTCTCCTTTTGTTTTCTCTATTTTCTATTCTTCTCTCATTCGCATATCTTGTTTTTGTTCATTTTCTTCTCCTTATATAATTCTTGTTTTTCTTCTTTTTTACTCAATTTTAATCACTCTCTATTTTCTGCGTGTTTCGTCCTCTTTCAATTCAAAGAGATTGTTTATTTTATTTTTCTTTAAGGTTTTTATTACTTTTCGTTTAGGATCTGATTCTTTTAGATTTTTCCTATCAAGCTATTTCAGAATAGTTGCACAAAAAAAGACCGTTTATTTTTAAGTAAGTATTCTTTCTGTATTTGCATGTATGTATGTATGTATGTATGTATGTATGTATGTATGTATGTATGTAACTCTAACTTTTAGTAAAACTCGTGGGTCGGTTTGAATATTTTTAATTTTTCGAGGACATTTAATCAACTGATTCACATTTTCCCCTGGAAATTAACCTCAAGGTCAATCGAAGTAAATATTTACATTTTATTTTCTTAATAGCAATCGTAAGAAAGCAGAATTTAAAAAAGTAACAGAATTTGTATACAGAAAAATAGCAGAAAATTTCAAGGTGGATTTTTTTGGGATTCAGAGTCATGGACATGTAGTCATAACGTTCGGTTACGGTAATAATCTGCCATTCTTTCTGGTCGGATCGAAAAACGTGAACGGTTCCAGGTAAAATAAGTAAATCGAGTTCTAAGTTCTGATCAACTTTCGCAGCTATCACTTTCGAACTGTGAAATGAATGGTTCAGTTTGTGGTGTATATAAAAGTAATTTTTTTGAAAAGTAGGGAGTCTGAATTACTACATAATAGCCATTTTTTTTATGTAAAAAGAAAATACTGTAAATTTTTGCACACAATAAATATTTCGATGATTCTTTCGAACTTCCCCTAAAGATGAAAATCACGCTAAAATAGGTGAATACTGAATAAGTATCGGGACATTAAAAAAAAAAAAATGAATCCTATTTCTTATTGGTTTAATTAAATATAAATTATTTCCACCGTACTTTTCCGAATTTCTTTTCTGCAATAAAAGTAGTTAACTCGGAACGAGAAATCGGAGAGCCGAGTTCGAATTCCAGTTGAATAACTTGCATTCACTTACGCGCAAATACTCTTGGGAATAAATCCATTTCTTCTCTCCTGTTATGGGTTAAATAACAGGATAGACTGGTTGCCAGCCAAGGCAACGAGTCTATCGCAGAAAGTAATGGCAACCTAGTGCGGCATAATCTTCTACCCAGTTAGTTATTTCTTTTACAAGTTAGACATGATCGTTCAAGCGTGTATTACGTACCGCACTTAACTGACTGACTGACCTCCACTCAGTTGCCGAAAAAACAGCATAGCATGGTAAACGGTCTAAAACTTAACAAAAACAAAGTTTTGTCATCAAAATGTTTATGCTACTATTAATAGGAAAGATCAAATTTGTTGTCAAAATTTTTTATTCTTTTCTAACACGTTCGAAATTTCAATTAAAATTGTTTTTGTTTTCCGTCAGCGATTCACGCTATGTTTACGTAATGTGACTAGTATTAAGCAAAACGTAATATTACACAAGTCGTTTTTTGGCGTTGAAAGACACATTAATTTTCAAATTCTTGTAAAAATTAACTGTCTGATTTTAATGAAACTTTCAGGACTTATTCACAAATGAATGAAATTATTTATGCAATTATTATTTTTAGAAAATCTTGGTAAAAAATATTTTTTACCTCCCCTTCAACAACCCTCCCCTTCAATTAATTGCATAAAATTTCTAAAAATACTTTATCTATATACCAATTTTTTATTTATTAGTTAAATGCAGGACTTATTGAGGAATGTATATCATGTCATTTTTTTTTTTTTTTTTACTTACGGGACCATTTTTCCGAAAATTTGTTCCGAATAGTAAAATAAAAAATGCGCTGTTTTTGATGTCGATAAAGTTTTAATTGATTTTATAAATAATTTTAGGATATCATATTCTGAAGAAAAAAATTTGATGTATAATGAATTTTTTATAAGAATAGTTTTCGTTTTTTTCTTTGCTAATTAAAGTTTCAAACATATTTTTAAATTTCTTCCAATTACTCAGTATTTTTGGTTATTAATTCATTAAAAATAGACTTTATTTGCAAATCGAAAATTCATAAGCTTAATACAAATCATTTACGATTAAAATTTTTAAAATAATTTAAAATAATTTTTATTTTATTAAACTGCACATTTTCTTTTATTATGGAAACTTATAAAACACTTAAAAGATTACATGTTTTAAAATGTGTTCATCTTACCAAATGCTAAACTGGGTTATGTCAACTTTTGGTCACCAAACGATCATCGCCCACCTAAAAGGACAACGAGTCAAACCTTTTTGATTAAAAAATACTTTTATTCTAAATTTCACGACATAAACAAGTAATATTTGTTTCAAACCAGATTAATTTAACTTTAAATTTGATAATTTCCCAAAATAACGAGTGAGAGATGTATATTTTGTTTTTGCAAGATTTTTAAAACCGAGAATTAACTTTTTGTTTACAAATGTGTCGATCGCTCAAAAATGGCCAAAAATAGAAAATAATCTCAATATTTTAAACTTTAATGAATATAACTTCTGTTTGAAATACTCCCGAGTATTTTGCTTCGTGGAAATAATAAATTTAATCATTTAGCTTTCAGTTAAGCTAAAATTAAAGTTTCAAGAAAAGTTTTTATTTTTAAAAATTCAATTGAAAACTTGCCCTTTTTGTTTCCATAAAACTTCATCGTTGTTAACATATTTAGTCTATGATATTTTCAGCATCTTTTTCTAAAACTACATTTCTGTTGCGTCAAGTCATCTGTAAAGAGATTGACCAGCATTCATTGTCATATAGGAGTTCCATATTCTGTTTCTAAGTTTTCCTATTCTTAATACGTTGATTAGCTTTTAGCAGGCATTTTTTAGCTATTCCAGTTGGTCTTCGGATTTCGGTGACGCATTTTCTGTTCTCTGTTAAAACCCTTCTTAGATATTTATTTATTTATTTTTACTTACTTGATTTTGGTATTTCCAATTCTTAGGCTGTTCCTTCCGCTAACAGCCACATATTCTGTCTTCTTAAAATAGATGTTTAGTCCTTTACTACCGTTTATAGGAATTCCTTTAGTTTAATCTCTATGTTTACTATCAGCATTGTGTCATCTGCATATCTTATGTTGGTAAGATTGTGGCCGCCAATTAATAATCCTGGCAGAACTTCTAATTCCCTCAGGATTGCCCCATGTAAAGGTTGAATAAATCCAATGAAAAAACACATCCTTAAGACATTCTAGTTTTATATATTTACTGAATTCATTTTCTATGCGCATGCAGGTGGTTTGCATATAAATTCTAGATTATTCTAATATATTTCCCAAGTAAATTAAGTTTACCTAGCAGTTCAAACAGTTCTTTATGGCGTATTTATCAAATGCTTGCATAATCTATACAACATAGGTATTTTTTTTATTAATGTTCACTCAATACGAAGATCAAGAGCCACTTAAGGTAGAGGGTTATTGTGTGGTATTGTATTAGCTTAAGAAAAGGCAAAAATGTTAAAAGAAACGGGGAGGATTGTAAACTAGTAGACGATAGACGGGCCTATTTACTCCTACCGGGAGTGAAAGAAAGAAAAAATAGTAATTGAATAAATAGTCAATAACATTTCAGTGTTCAGTTGGAGACGTTAGAAGAATAGTTTTGATGTCTAGAAGGAATCGGAAACCCGATGCCAATCATGAAAAAGTAAATAAATAGTAAAGATAAGATTACGACGATTAAATCCGAATATATGCTTTAGGATAGAGTTAGTTATGGAACTAACGGTAGAATATTATCTATTAAGTTTTAACTTAATATGAGTTTAAATAGTCTCTATCAAAAGAAAATCGAGCTGGCAAATAACATTGAGATTTTTGTGTGTGACCCCCCCCCCCCCCAAAAAAAAAAAACAACAATATATAGTGAAATTAAATATAGATACAAATATGTCCAAATGTTGGCTAGACTCTTTAGACAAGCCAAAATATACATTTACCCATTCAAAAATGAATACACTCAAATAAAAACAAGTATGGAATGAACAAAATAAAATAAGAAAACAATACAAAAAGTCATCTCTGTTCTTATCTGCGATAGATAGCTCCTTTTTTCATTTGTATTACTCGTTTTGCTATCATTCTCAGCATTCCGTGTTCCCTAAAACACTTCTTTTCCTATTTTCGGTTTAATTCCGTTGCACGCTCTCTAGTCATGTAAATTTGGATGATAATCATTGTTATGTGGCGGATTATTCGATGACCTTGCACATTCGTTTGCACCTGACGTCTTAGGTAAAGCTAAAAAAATGGATACTTAGATCTTTTGGTATCACACCACTGTTGTATATTTTATTTATTATGTCTGGAATTTTTTCCGTGCTGAAATCATCTAAGTTTTTTTTTGTTTTTTTTAATCGCGTCGCCCCAAGCAAGGCATTTTCCGACACTGTTGAGCAGGGAAGTAAATTATAGAAAACATAGGAAGTAAATTATGAGAAAAAGTGACAGGTTACAGGGAGTGTCAGGAAGTGGGGAGGAGAAGGATGAGAATACTGATGAGTGGAGTGGATGAAGAAAGGAGCACGAGAGAGAGAGAGAGAGAGAGATGGGGGATGCAAGTTAGTCAGATAAGAGATGACTATTGACTTTACATTTGAATTTTTGAAGATTGTAGCTGTCGGGAAAGCTAGTAAACGAAAGGGAATTCCACAGGCGGGAAGTGCGAGAGAAGAAGCTGATGGAGTAGAATTTGCGTTTATAATTTATTGGTTTCACAGTAAAAGGGTGGGACCTAGTTGCTAATCTTGTAGCTCGAGTAAATTCATGTATAGGGGGTACCAGTGAGCTAAGTTCATCTGAGCAGAATCCATGAAAGTATTTGTAGAAGAGACACATTACGCCGGTGAGAAAATAACTGTATCCGTGCTGCCAAGTCGGGAATGTTCACATTACAGATTCTCGGTTGGATTTTGTCAAGGACCCCTTGGTGGATAGCAGGAGCACCTGATCAGATATGGCAGCAGTACTCAATGGTATTCGGATGGCAGATTTGTTTATGTGCAGGATTTTTTCAGACGGGAAAAACTTAAATGGTAAAAGTAGATAAGGAAAAGCGTGGGACCTAGAATAGAGCCTTGAGGGACACCCGTGTTCGTGTTATAGTATTGGGAGGCATGTCCGTTCAATACTATCTTCATTGTGCGATCTGAGAGGAATGACTGGATTAGGTTAAACAATTGTCCAGATATACGGTAGCCCCGCAGCTTGCATAGAAGGCCAGCATGTCAGACTCTGTCAAACGCTTTGGAGATGTCTAAGGCAACAGCTCGGGCTTCGCCGTTCTTGTCGAGAGCCTGGTGTATATACTCAGTGATGGTTGTGAGCATATCAGCAGTAGACCTGGTGAAGCGGGAACCATACTGTTTGTCAGAGAAGAGTCTGTAGGCTGTGAGATGTTGTACCACCTCGGCATTGATGATAGCTTCGAACACTTTGCCAGAGAACTGTAGGCGGCTGATAGGGCGATAATTAGCGGGGTATTTTTATATATAGGAAGCACGGAAGAGGATTTCCAGGAGACAGGAAAGCAAGAAGCAGAGAAGCAGTAGTTATAGAGTTTAGAGAAAACAGAGGAGAGTTCAGGAGCTCATTTCTATAGGACAATGATTGGTATTCTCTCACCACCGCTTGCTTTATGGGGATCAAGCTTTGAAATTATTTTGGAGACCACCGAGGAAGCAATTAGTATGTCAGTCAGTTGGGCCTCAGTTCGGGGTGGGAAGTCGGGTACAGATACTCCAGGCGAGTCCAGTGTCGAGTTATTGGTGAATCTACGAGCGAAGCACTCAGCCTTGTCCATTGAAGAGGTGAGGACCTCAAATTCATTGATTAGAGTGGGGTTGAGGGCTTGCTGTTGTTCAGCATACTTTTACAGAGCCTCCAGTAGTCTTTGGAGCCGAACTTACGGGATGCTATGCGCTGCTTCATTCTGGCTGCAAACATCAGCTTATCTCTTTTAAGTATCTTCTTGCACTCATT
The DNA here is from genome assembly GCA_037127315.1 of Ascarosepion bandense. Classification (NCBI taxonomy): domain Eukaryota; kingdom Metazoa; phylum Mollusca; class Cephalopoda; order Sepiida; family Sepiidae; genus Ascarosepion; species Ascarosepion bandense. The sequence continues at coordinate 1,384,321 of JBBBDQ010000344.1, forward strand.
GCGAGCCGAAGCAAAAAGGCACCTGTTATGGTCCGACGCGTGAAGCCGAAAGAAGTTATTTCGGTGGGCGATGGCAGCCGAGCAGGCAGGGGAGAACCAGGTGGGTGAGTGGGATTTAAGTCTTAACTTCCTGGCAGGAATGAAACCATCGATACTAGCCTTGACCCAAGAGGAAACTTCAGTCTCACAGTCTTCAACGGGAAGGCTAAATACTTTGTTCCAAGGGACGTCACACAGGAAATCTCGGAACGAGTCCCAATCAGGTCATTGGTATCAATAAGTTATTCTGCTGGTCTGAGGTTCTTGGGTGGAGTGGGAGTGGAAAGAATTGCTAACGGAATTTAATTAATTTAAGATGTTAAAGAAGATACAGCATTTATTTCGGTTAACCGCGTTATTTAGGACGAATATGTTGCTATTTTGTAAATGTAAAATGTTTTAGTTACAAATGGATATAAAAAGTTATTTGCGATTAATTTGCCCTGACCATTATTTGCGTCACGTGGCAATACTTGTATGCAAAATGATGTGCTAAAATAAGTTACCAAATAATCTTTTTAAGTACTCTGAATATCGTTGCCATAAAGAAAGGGGTTTTCAGCTGCTGTCTTTATATAATTCTGTTTTCTTCCATGTAATCCTTCATTTCTCTTCAGTAATGAACATGAGGTAGGCGAACTTTTACGTTCATCAAGTATAAGTAATATCAAGTTATAACTAACCAATGAAAGTTAGCTGAAATTCATTTCATCCTAACCATAAAAGAAAACTGACGACGACTAGCAGATTTTACATAAATGACAGGCTGATGATCTCTTACGGATGATTAAATATTCAGTTTAAGTAAGATAGACTGTACATTGCATTTCTGTCATTGTCTCAGATCATCGCGAAGAAAAGAAGCAGTCGGTTGGTTCAAGACTATGACATTGGTACCATTCTGAAACATTTCTAACTTGGTACTTGATTTAAACATTTTCAACTTTGTAACTTTTTTAACGTGATATTTGATTTAAGTTGGTCGCTATTGAATAAAGCCATAATTTATTTGACCAACATTTAAAAGATACATTTACAGACAAATTAAATGAAAAGACATAATCGGATATATTTTTAAAGCATTTTACTTTTGACGATCTCCGCATGCTCCAAGGGCCTCCCAAAGGGAAATAGCAACAAAAGCTACATTTTGATTTTTGATTGGTTATATCGTTTCTCTCTTAACCGTGGTCTTTCTGTATAAACATATTTCACTATATGTCTCATAACTTTTCACTGTCCTTAATCCTTTCTGATTTTAGGTCATACACTATCTTCGGGTCTGTCTTGGAATCTCTGATTTCGACGTTTCTCTCTCGTTGTATGCTGCAAGAATATCTGTGTCGCTGACTTTCATTTCTTTTCTTTTCCATTTCATAATTATAACAGAACAAAACCACAAATTTTGGTTTCTTTTCATCAATTTTCCTCTTGTTTACTTTGCACACAATTGAATGATCTGACACCTTTTGCTTTTCTTATTTAACTAATGCATTCGTCATTACTGGTAATAATAAATGCAAACATTCTGTCTAGCAGCCTCTTCTTTCTCTTCGTATTTCCCCTCTAATTTGTGCAAAGAATAACGACTTTATTGTTTATTCATTACTATCATCATTATGAACAATATCAATGTTGCAAACATGTATATTTTGTGACTATTTTCCCATTTTCATTTTCCTGTTGCAGTCGTTTTTTTATTTCTTTTTCTTCTTCTTTGTCCCCTTTCTTCCCGACTTCTTAACCTCGGCCGACCATCATCCTCTTATATTCTTGTTCAAAAGAAGAACAAACCGAATGCAGCACGTTCTTGCTCTGCGCATCCAAATTTACATGAAAAGTGAAATGCTTTGGTCACTCAGTTTCCTGATACTTGAACACTCTTTCTGGCCGCCAGCCGTAGCCGACACACGGAGCCTGGACGATAAGCTCAATGTTCATCGAAGACTTTCTTGTCTTCTTTTGCTTCGTCTTTCGATACTTAATTCTGGAAATCGCTGCAAAGACTAGAAAATAGCGCCAAGGCGGCGTGTGGACGGTAAGTTGTGGAGACTTTCAGTCTGTATTACTGACGCAACTAACGCATATAAACGCTATTAATACATTAATCTGTTTTATTACATTTTATGTTCTATGTGTGTGTCCGTTTAACAAAGTTCTATATACATCTAAAGGCTAAAATAAATTGTTTGTGCAAATGCGTACATCAATAAAGATGTTTCGATAAATGTGTGCGAGTGCGAGCACACGTGTGTGTGTGTGTGTGTGTGTGTGTGTGTGTGTGTGTAGGGTAATTTAGACTTTGTGTATAGTCATCTGTACTTATATGAACATGATTTGGATGTGATTAAATTCAGTTTTGCGTGCGTATATATTTTTAAATATCCCAACAGTCGTATATGTATTTATTTTTATGCGCAAACGTTTGAGGTTGCGGATCGAATTTGTGTTTCTCGTTTGTAAAGTTTTAAAAACAAAAAATAAAACTCCTTATTGTGTGAATCAACCAATGAACCGCATTGAATAGCTTACATATTTTTGTTATGAATTATGAAATAGCTTAGCTTAGTTAGAAACAATGCCACAGATGCGAGACATCCATTGAGTGTAGAATTTCCTATGAGGTTAGCTTAAATCAAAATAAGTAACTACGACTGTAATGTGAATAAGGTGACATAATGTAAACTGCACACGCATACAAGTAGGATTTATTTTATAGATTAAAAAAAGGTAAGGATAACGAACAGAACTGAGGGAAAATTTAAAAAAGAACAGAAAAAAACGGAATAAGAAAAGAGAGAAAATAGAAGAAAAAAAGAAAACAAGCTAACATAATATAAGAAAACTACGAAATAAGAACAAGAGAAGAAGAGAAAAGAAATAAAAGTAAAGAAAAATGATGAAAATGAAAAATACTTGAGATTCAAGAAAAAAATTTAAGACTATTGCGAAAAGAAGAAAAAGGTGTCTGGAAAAAAAACAAAAAACAAAAACAAAACAAAACTATTAACTAATTGCAGTTGAAAAAGAATGGAAAAAAGCGCTTGGCCAATCGAGTTCATGCGACTGGATTTGCTTCAGTGAACAGAATTAGTTTCAGAATGAATTTCTGATTCTTGACTGAAAAGGGTCAGTGTCTTTAAATGTCAATCGGCGTTGCATGCTGTGATGGGCAATTATTGTGGAAAGATTGAAACAAAAACATGAATAAAAACTACCAATAACTCAAAAGGCAGTGATGATGATAGAGAATAAAGAAAGTTAACTACCCGAAGAATAAAACGGAATATTCTTTAATGTCCATTTTGCAACTAATAACCGATAAATAAAATAGTCGGGATATGGTTCCTGTCATCTGTGACAGAAAAGGGAGAAAAAGAAACAAAGAGTAAAAATTCGAATAAATTGTTTTGCAGACATTAAAATATCGAAGTCTTGAATGCTGAAAGGGAAAACTGTGTATGTTTATAAAGAATCAAGTTGAAGGTGTGCAATATTTTATCTAGACCATTTTTTACCATATTCTAAGAATCAGACAGACAGAAAATATCATTGAATTAACAAATGAATTTATTTATTAAACGCTACATTCACTTTGTGTTGAGTGTTGTAGCATGTGAGCAAATCTTTTAAACACTCCAGTTGTGAGAAAATGTGTTATTAACAATCTTCAGCGAAAGTAACCAGTTATGCAACACTATGTATCGTTAATATAGAAAATTCTAACAGGATAACAGAAGGGAACATTATTTTCATTTTGTTATACCAGAACTCTTTTAGGTACTTCCACTCATTCGCCCAAAAAACGGCATCGCGTGATGTTAACCTAATAAAAACAAGGTTTTATTATCAAAATGTTTGTTATTATTAAGAGGAAAGATCAAAGTTTGTTGTCATTATTTTTTAAAAGTTTTAATCCTTTCTAACACGTTCAAAATTTCGATTAATTTTTTTTTCGTCAGTGATCCACCCCATACTTACGTAATGTTACTACGATGGCGAAGGTAATATTATGCAAGTCGTTCTTGTTTTTTTTTATGTTGAAAGACACATTAATTTGGAAATTCTTGCAAAAAACAACTGTCTGATTTTAATGAAACTTTCAAGACTTATTCACAAACGAATTAAGTTATTTATGCAATTATTAGTTTTGGAAAATCTTGGTAAAAGTATTTTTATTACATCTGTTACCTCCCTCCAGTTAATTACATGAAATTTACAGGACCTCTTGGGAAATGTAAATCATTTAATTTTCTTTTTAATTACGAAACCATTTTTTCGAAAATCTACTCCGAATAGTAAAATCAAAAAAAGCATTAAAACTACGCCATTTTTAATTTAAAATACTCTTAATTGGTTTTATAAATAATATAATTTTAGGATATCATATTCTGAAAATAAATATTCGATGAATAATGAAGTTTTATAAGAATTCTTTTCATTTTTCTTTGCTGATTATGATGATTTATAAAGTTTCAAACATCTCTTAATTTGCTTTCAGACACCAAGTGTCTTCCGGTATTGATTTATTAAGTAAAGACTATATTTATAAATCGGTAATTTAAAAGTTTAATACAGACATACTTTAAAAATCTTAATTCTAAATGATCTAAAAAAACTTTTATGTTAAACTGTACGTTTTTTACTATGGAAACTTATAAGAGCCTTGTCATTAAAAGGTCACGTGTTTCAATGTGTGCTCCCCTTACGAAACGTTCACTCAAATTTTGTAATTTTTTGTCACCATACTTCCAAATGTGTAAACTGATTGATAACAGGAGCTATTATCGCCTCTTTGAAAGGTCAAAGAGTCAGACCTTTCTGATTAAGAAATACTTTTATTCAAAATTTCTTACCATAAAGGTGTTATGCTAATTTACCCATGACACACATGAACTCTTCCAAACAATAAATAAGCAGCAGTTTCTGCTAGAGAGAGAGAGAGAGAGAGAGAGAGAGAGAGAGAGAGAGAGAGAGAGCTATTTCAGCTTTGACATCCGTACCAATAGTCACGCTGGTGATTCTACTCATGTTGCATCTGTTTGTACTACTGTTCATTGCTAATATATTTGTTTAACTCTATTCCGTCTTTGTGTCTTTATTTCTGGTCCCTAACCAGGCCACTACAATAACCAAGTAGTATTTGCTTCAAATCAAATTAATTTAACCTTAAATTTGCTAATTTCCCAAAAATAACGTGTCATAGATGTATATTTTAGTGGAGGTACCTACATTAAACTAGTAGAGTAGAAAATTAGTGACGATTCAGACAGACTGACAACATAAAGGTTATGTCGAGAAAAAGATTGCACATTCATATAAAAGTCTGTAGTCACTCGACTATAAAATGGTAATTGTCACATGTACGACAAAAGAAATAAGAAAAAGGGAGGTAAAGGGAATAATGAAAAAAGATGTTTTATAGACTACGCAAAGGCATTCGACAAAGTAGGCCACACAGAATTGATAAAAATGCTCAACAACCTCAACATATTTAGGAAATACTTTAGAGTTATCAAGAACCTCTTCTGGCAGCAAGCTGCCAGCATACGGATGGGAAACGAATTCAGCAGATATACAAAGATAGAAAAGGGCGTAAAACAAGGATGTGTCTTTTCACCGTAACTATTCAACTGGTACAGCGAGACTATTAGAAGTTATGCAAGGATTCATCATCGGCGGCCAAAATCTGAACAACATAACATACGCAGATGATACAGTGCTGATAGCAGACACAAAAAGAAAGCTACAAAACCTAACATACGCAGATGATACAGTGCTGATAGCAGACACAAAAAGAAAGCTACAAAACCTAAAGGAAGTAGCTGAAGTAAGTCGGAAGAAAGGACTACAAATAAACTACAAGAAAACCGAATGCATGGTCATCAGCAAACAGAGGAGCCAGAAATGCTAATTACAGGTGGGGGATACTAAAATCAATCATGTACAAAAATTTAAATATCTGGGAAGTGTTCTAATATGAAAAGTGCGACACTGAGATCTGAAGGTGAACTGAAATAACCAAAGACACATCCTAGAAGCTGAGCAGCGTATTAAGAGACAGGAAACTTTCACTAGAAACAAAGAGAGTACTGGATTGCCATGTGCTATCTGTTCTTCAGTATGGCAGCGAATGCTGCCATACTGAAGAACAGATAGCACATGGCAATCCAGTTTTTCCAGATAGCACATGGCAATCCAGTTTTTCCTTCATCAAAGATGAAGGAAAAACTTGAAGCAACTGAAATGTGATTCTACAGAAGGATGCTGCATATATCATGGATCGAGCATGTGAGGCTTTGGAAAGGATGGAAACGAAAAAATTAAAACTGAGCATCAGGAAGAGACAGCTAAAGTTCCTGGGGAATGTAATAAGGAAGAAGAGTTTGGAAAATCTGATACTCACAGGTCAGATAGATGGAAAGAGACAGAGAAAGCAGCGGACTGAGCAAGTGGATGACAGAGCGAGAGTTGGGGGTGGGTAACAGGAGAAAGCGTGATAAGAGGCGCCAGGGATAGGGTGGCGTGGAGGGTCATGATCGCCTACGGGACATGGGACATAGAAGAAGAAGGAGAATAACAATTAAGTTTTATAGTAAACAAAAATGTTTTTATTTAAATTTTAGTGATTTGGGCAGTGGGCTAAAGGCTTACTGGCAAGAAGTTAAAAATATTTTAGCAAAGCAAATTCAGTTGGGAGTTGCTGGTTTTTTTTTTTTTTTTTTTTTTTTTTTTTTTTTTCGCGTACATGTCCAGTCAGTGAACGAACCACCCTGAAGAGGATAACTGATTTCGCCAGCCAACTCGCTTAATTTTCGCCAACGCTCACTATGATTTTCATTTTTTGATACACGTAAAAAATGTAGAGACATACAAACCACATCTGTAGCTAACTATATATATATTTTTTTCTTCTAAACATATACTGTTAAATAAAAGAGACAATGAATGTCTTATGTTTAATCATGAGCCGTTCTAAACATCGTATTTTGGCTTTAATTTCAGGTGAAAATAAAGACAAAAATTCTCTAACACTTGGGTAATTTTTAGTAAGTTGGTTCTAAGCTTTCGGCTCACATGAGCCATCTTCAGAGAGGTTACAAGGACGTTAGCATAAAAACATCCACCATCAGCGACGATTTTATATTGTGTTGACATCAAACTTTGCTAAGCAACAATAACAGTTACCAAAAATAGCAAACGCACTTCGTAAATTTGTAATGCGGTTCTATGACGTCACACCGCGTGAGAGCTCGAAATGATAACAGAACCATATATTTAAATGCAATGTAATGTGCTATGACCAGATTTAAACGTGATTTTATTAAGTGTGGGTTGTTTGGATTTAATGTAGATGGCCTCCAATATCTGAAGGCTTTTTTACTGTGTGCACGAGTGAGGATTTATTGTATTGTTGACTAAAATCTGTCTGATATTACCTACATGACTATGTTTTTCTAAGAAATGTTGTTTAATTGTACTCTAATCAGAAAGGTGACAGGCAAGTCTACGGGAGAGCGTGGTTGTAGAAAGTTTTTTAATTATTAGTTAAGTGTTACTAACATCGACAATTATCTCTCGGGTGTAGATGTATGTGCTATTGTCTCTAGTGTATAAATCAATGTTAAAGTTATAACCAAACCTATACGAAAAAAAAAACAATGCATATAATTTTGACATAAATTGCTTGATCCACAAGCAAGAAAGTTAAAGATTTTGCCATTTCCAGCTTTGTATTAATTTGATGAAACGCGCATGTGTGAACAATTGTCTAAACACCAATGTGTGTTGATGTGAATGTGTATGGGAGTAGTAGAGTGTATTATTATACGCGCCTTTTGTGTAAGCGTTGGTTTAAAAAAAAAAGAAAAAAGAAAGAGTATTGGTGAGTGAAGTGAGTTACTCGATACCTCTTCCATTTCAAAACCGAACTAGTCAAGAAGTAGCCTATTTTGTTGTCAAGTGGGAAGCGTTCGTGATGTTCGGACAGAATTTCAGCACGCTTCGGCGCTTCTGCTTTGCCGTACTTGTAATTGTTGTAGGCAAGCACTCCAGTAGCATGCGAATTGGGTAACACACACACACACACACACACACACACACACACACACACACACACACACACACACACACACACAAATATACTCAGTTTCATGTGCACCTGTAATACTTTTTGTGTTTATGCATGAAGTCACACACTTTTATAAGAACTTTTTTATACAGACACATTAATACGCACAGATATTTATATACGCGAACATTTTAGAATAGATTTTGAACACGTACATATAAATATGCATTCACAATAAAACGCTCCATGACTTGTACATACATAGACTTAATTGATGTATGCACACAAATGAACACGTCTTATAAGGTCATGTTAAAACGTAATTTTAATGATTCATATTGTTGCACCTAAGAACATGCAAGCAAGGATTTCCATGCACACGTGCATTCGTCAAAGAAAATTCTCATTGTCAACTATAACTGTACCGGCAAATAAGAATACGTTCTAACAGACTTTTATAAAAAAAAACTCCAAGTTTGAGTGTATTTTGGTGTTGAATAAATTCTTTGTTGTTGGGTAAAGACTTGTAAAGGAACTTACCAAAATTATGCAAAATTGAGTACTTTCGACCTTCATTAATCATTTTCGAAGAATGACAGTAGCATTAGTAGAGACACCCAGTGAAACATTTTTATGCTTTTAACGTGTTTGAAATGAACTATGGTGGAATAGAATATAATTTTATGTGACAAAAATAAGCTTTTAAGTCAGAGGCATTTTAATACGTGTGTACCAAGATTAAAACACATTTTATTGTTTAATTTGAACTACTGTTGCTTGATTTGAAGATCCTTCTAAATTATTAATTGATTTTTTTTGTAGTTCATTTCAACCATCGGGACGTTGACCGCATCAAATTCAACTGGCTGTCTCATAGTTGAAAATATTCCGAATATTATTCACAATTTTATCAAGTTTATTTTTTACAAGTTACCACTCGACATCAAACTACTTTTATTTAACAGCAAAAAAAATCACCGCAAAAAACCAAAAGAAAACATTGTCTTTTTTATTTGATAAAATGTTTCAACGAAACGAAGGATTCCTACTCACACATGCATTTAATTTATTGATAACTTTAAAGGTTATTCTTAGTGGATACTCATATTTAAGTAGACGCTTCATTTATTTTATAGTGGATTATCAGTTATAGTGACGTGTATGTCTGTTGAAACAGATTAGTTTGATTTGGCCTTGTTAGTTAGATAGCCCACTAAGAGGAGTATAAAACAAGAAAATCAAAATTGTAAATTGAAACAACAAATCTGTAAACATATAAATTAATCAAGGTTTTTAAAAATAAAATTAATATTTATTTTTGGTTGATACAAGGTCTTTAAAATGTTCGTAGTAGTCCTTGTTAGAACGGGTTTATGTGTACGTAGGCAGGAATGTATGTATGTATGTATGTATGTATGTATGAGCGTTATCTTTGGGTCGGAATGTCTTTGAAGTAATCGCTTAGTCTTGTATTCAGTTTGTGGGGCTTGAAAAAGTAAAATGGGAATTCACTCCCGGGTGTGATTCCGGCTTTTTTATTAGACGACAAACAGACTTCGCGTCGGCTAACGAAAAGGTCCGTAAAACTATATGTTTCTGACAATTGAAGATTTTTTGAATTTTTGTTTTTAGATGTTTCTTGGCTTTCTATTGGCCGAAAAACATTTCACATCAAAGTGTGAAATATAGAAGAAATTTCTCTGGTTTTGTTTTGTGTGCTTTCTAAGCAAAGTTTGTAAATTCGAGTCTTTTTAATTTCTAACAAAAATCAGTTCGAAACCTCATTCGAAAATACGTAACTTCCATTGATTTAAACAAAAATGAAATTAATTATCTATTATACAACATTTAAAACTGCTAAACTCACTGTCAAAAATTACAATTCACCTATAAGATCTAAAGTACAACGAAACAATATTAATTACGAATTTACATGTCCTTTGAAGAATTGTTTTCATGATCCACCCAATTTCGTAAGTAATTATATCGGCCACACGAATTGACGCGAACACTCACGTTGCATTTCCAAGAACAGAGCTAAATTTGATGGCATTTAAACACACACGGAGACCTACTAAAGCCATTGACAACACAAACATCATAGCATCATCCACATACAAAAAAGGCTAAAAATAATAGAAGCATTATTATTAAAAAGAAAAACCCAACACGTAATACAACTACAAACACGCTAACAACGTGCTTACCATATTCGGAGCATAAAGCACGCACATTATTCTACAAACATACATAACACTACATACATTCTGTTACACGGAAAACAAAATCCAGTTTCGATAGTGGCTAAAAGTATAGCCAAAAGCGCTCGGATAAAACATTCGGACAAATTTTATTAAGTTCGAGGCCTTTTAACGTCATGCTATTCTGTTTTTTCAGTGAATTAGTGGTGGTACCTAAAAAGGGAGAATGAAAGAACAAGGAAAGAAAAGTTCAGAAAGCGCGAAAGTATAAAAAGAAATAAGTTTAAAAAAAAAATCACATGAAAAGTACAGTGAAGAGGAACGTTGAGACAATGTGGGACGATATATCAGTTTCCGCCTTACATGTAGTTGCAGTTATTTGTTGAATTTTGATCTGAAATGTACAATCAATGAATTTTGATCTGTATGATATTAAATCAATGTCATTAATATTTGCCTATATTTCTGAGATTATTTACATTATTTACTGTTCGCACTGTTGTCCTAATTTTTAGTGCAATTTACACGACGTTTCAACCGTTGTACGTTCCGGCTTTCTTCCGGTTCTAGGAATTTTGAACCGAACCAAACCCTTTGTTTCGGTTCAAAATTTCCTAGCACTTGAAGAAGACTGGAGCGTACAGCAGCCGTAACGTCGTAAAAATTGCAATAAAGATTTGGACAACAGTCCGAACAGTATTAATAATACTAACAATAATATTAATAACATTGCGTTATTTACATAACGCAATGTTATTAATATTCACCATTTGATAAAAGAGATTATACTGAGAAATAGATTTGTGTGAAATCAATGATTTTTTATTATCATTCAGCTGCGAACTTATGTATCTATTGTAACGAGGAAGTTAGAAGCGTTTTTCGCCTCAAAAGCCTTTGGTCATGACTAATATAGTTACCTTAGTAACAGTAGTAGTAACTGGTCATTCGGTCAGGGTTCTACCACTCCAGAAAGGAGAGTAGTATGAATTAGGTCATTCGGTCAGGGTTCTGCCACTCCAGAAAGGAGAGTATTATGAATTGGGTCCCTGGGTCAGGTTCTACCCTTCCCAAAAAGAGATTAAATAGCCTGGTAACTATTATTACAGTGAAAAGAAGGAAAAGACCAGAGAATGAGAGGGCCAATGAATATAGGCCCCTGTTTCTATATAAAAGGGAAGAAATAGTAGAAAACCCCAGAGTTGTTGGGCTACCGGCCAGGCGTGACCTCTCTCCGGCTATTCATTCAAGACGTCGAAAGAACTTTCCATCAAGCTACCAGCCGAAATTCTCTACACGAAGACCTTTCTCAACATCCAGTGAATACACCACGTGCTGCCGTGAAAGGTAAAGATTGTTTTGTTAATCACTCTGACCAAACCCTAGCTGTATATATATATATAATCTTTAGCCGAGTTGAATGATCCTTTTCCATTCCGCCTAAACTTCCTCCAAATATCTTGCTCGTTAGACTCACCTCTTATTTTCCAGTGAATATTGTGTGAAACTAGTACGGAGTTGAACCCGTTCTAGTGTCCAGTATATTATAATTCTGTCACCTTATTCTTGTGTGTTTGCTGAATATTTTTGTGTTATAATAATTTTGTACAGAAAGGAAATTTATCTTGCGTTATAGTTTAATTCACTCCCTTCAGCATTATTCCAACTGAAATTGTATTTTTATGTGTTGCTGACCCAAACGGGTTCGTAACAGTTGGGGGCCCGTCCGGGAACTAAAACATAACAACTCACCCAAAGATAAACCGAAATTGGGAGTTTCGTCCAACGCTAATATCATAACAAAATTAGAAACTCGTACATCTCGATAAAATAAAACAAAAAGAAACTAACCAAAAAAAAAAAAAAAAAAAATAATTAAGGGCTTGTTTAATGTCGTAAAAAAAAGCTCAATATACGTAATTCGCGAAAGAAAGTAACTGTATCTAAATATCTTTCGTAAAATATAAAAACCAAAACAACAAAATAGCATGCCCTTTTCCGTAGAAAATTTTCTCAGTTTAGCCGACCTAGGCGAATAAATTTGAAACTCTACACAAAGCAGAACTTGTGGAAATCGCAGATTTTTTTCGAATTAGATACAAACCCGACAATAAGAAAAGCTGTAATAAAAAAGCGTAGCAGATAAATCAATGGATAACAACCTTCTAGAAACATCTATTGTAAATGAAGAAGACGACCAAAATGATATACAACTTACAATAAAACTAAAGAAATTAAAGATACAATTAGAGTTGGAAAAGGAAAAATTAAAAATGCAGGAGAGAATAGAGCTAGAAATACTAAGATTACAAGAAAGTGGAAGTCAGAATTCTAATGTTTCTTCTATTTACGTAGTTCAAAATATTAGATTGGTTCCTAGTTTTTGTGAAAAAACAGTAGAGAAATATTTCCTTCATTTTGAGAAAATAGCAGCAAACTTGAAATGGCCTTACGTCCACTGGCCGACATTATTACAAACCGTTTTAGTTGGAAGAGCCGCTGAGGTATACTCTGCGCTTAGTATAGAAGATGCCACTGATTATAAAAAAAAAAAAATGCCATATTAAATGCTTACGAGTTAGTACCCGAGGCAGAAATTTAGAAAATATAAAAAAATCGAGCAGCAGACTTATGTCGAAAAAGAGGATCTTTTCGATAGATGGGCTAGAGCAAAAAGAGTAAATGATGAATATAGTAGTTTTCGCCAACTTATTCTAATTGAAGAATTCAAACAATGCGTCCCACATGAAATTCAAACGCGAATTGACGAGAGAGATGTAAAAACTGTTAATGAGGCAGCAGTAATCGCTGATACGTATAGTTTGGGAGTTGGGGAAAAATAAAATAACAAAGAACCAGTCAGGCTTTATTACAGAAACAAAAACGCTACCTGAGTCTCGTCCTCCGAGCGTATTTAATAACAACTATGGTAAAAACGTAAGAGACACACCCAAAGTAAAATTTTCTGCGCTTATTGCAAGAAAAATAATCATATTATATCCGAGTGCCGGATCTTAAAAAGAAAAAGTGAAGGAAATAACTTTTTTCAACCCCATGCTTTTATTATGAATAAAACCAAAAAAAAAAAAAAAAAAAAAAAAAAAAAAAAACGATAATGTTAACCCGTCTTCTCTCCCAAAGCTAAGGATAAATGAGAAAACAAAGATCTGGGAAAATATGAGCCATTTCTATCCCAGGGTTCAGTGTATATCAACAATCCTGAAGAGGCTAAGCCTATAAAAATCTTGCAGGATACTGGTGCGTCTCAAACTTTAATATTAGAAGACGTCCTACCATTATCAGAATCTACCTTCACCGGTGATGATGTGTTGTCACAAGGAGTACGGATGACTCGTACAAAAGGTCCCTTACACAAAATTCACATAAAATCGGAATTATTTATTAATTCCGATTTTATGTGAATTTTGTGTCAGGGACCCAGTTATTTTGGGCGTACGACCAAAGCTACCGATTAAAGGAGTGTCTCTGCTGCTAGGAAATGATTTAGCGGGGGGGGGAGTAATGGCTGACCCTGTTGTTAGTGACCAAATAGTAGTAAGCCATAAATCAGAGGTGGAAGAAAACCCAAACATATAGCCTGAATGTGCGGTTACTAGAGCAAGAAAAAGAAAGCAACTCTTAGTAAATGAAAACCTAGAGACACCAGATGAGGAATTACAATTAAACGAAACCTTTATATCCCACCTTAAAGAACAACAAAATAGTACGGATAAAAAAATAAAATCAACTCTCCCAAAAGAAAGTAAGACGGACGAAAAAACCGACGAATTAAACAGAGACCAAATTTTAATAGAACAAAGAAAAGACCCAGAAATTTGTCTTCTGAAAAACAGCGCCCTACCTAAAGAAACAAAGAAAGTTAGGGAGTGTCTTTATATGAATGATGTCATTTTAATGAGAAAATGGCGGCCACTGGATGCTAAAGTAGATGAAGAATGGAAAATAATAACTCAAATAGTAGTTCCGAAAGTTTAGAGACAAGAAATACTAAGAATAGCTCATGATACCCCCATGTCAGTTCATTTAGGAATAAAACCTGAGAGAAAATTTTAAATCACTTTTTCTGGTCGAAACTTAAGCATGATATTGTAAATTTTTGTAACTCATGTTACACATGCCAGATTGTCGGAAAACCTAATCAAAGAATTTCGCCTGCACCCCTCAAACTTATTCCAGCATTTGAAAAACCTTTTAGTAGAGTACTGGTGGATTGTGTTGGTGCACTTCCTAAAACAAAAATAGGAAATCAATATTGGCTAACAATTATGTGTACGTCGACTCGTTTTCCAGAAGCTGTCCCTTTAAGAAATATTAAGACTAGAAATATAGTTAAGGCTTTTCTGTTTAGTTGGGATTCCCTCAGCCATTCAATCAGACCAAGGCACAAACTTTATGTCTGGTTTATTTCAACAATTAATGAATGAAATGGATATTAAACAGCACAAATCCAGTGTTTATCGCCCCGAATCACAGGGAGATCTTGAGCGTTATTATCAGACCCTAAAGTCCACGATAAGAAAATTTTGTTATCAATATAAAAGAGATTGGGACGAAGGCGTTCATTTTGTTCTGTTTGCGGCTACAGAAGCTGTACAAGACTCTCTTGTGTTCAGTCCTTTTGAACTTGTGTTCGGACATACTGTGAGGGGACCCCTAAGACTTTTAAAAGAAAAATGGTTAACGGAGAAAAATGAAATGCGCCTCTTAGATTATGTATCGAATTTTAAAGAGAATTACACGGGGCTTTAAAAATAGCACAAGAAAATTTTAAAATCTCCCAAGTAAGAATGAAGTCTGGATATGATAAAAATACTAAAAATCGAAAATTTGAAAGGGGTGACAAAGTTTTCATATTTTTACTAATTCCACATAATCCCCTACAAAAAACATATTTTGGTTCATATGAAATAGAAAAGAAAATAAACGATTTAAATTACATCATCCACACCTCAGATCGAAGGAAAAAGAAAAGAGTTTGCCACATTAATATGTTAAAAAGTTACATTGACAGAAATAAAAAAGATATGGTTAAGCCAGTCACAACAGAAACTAACATTACTAAAATAAATTCATTTAAACATGATTTAGATAACGATGAAGATACAGTTGTCAAGGAGGGGGAAATAAGTCAAAGTAGTCATTTAAAGAACTCGGAAATACTCTCTAATTTTAATGTAAAATTTGAATATTTGTCAAATGAAAATAGAAAAGAAATACATGGTTTGGTCAGTGATTTCAAAATTCTTTTTCCTGATGTTCCAAGTAAAACTACGTTTGCTGTGCACGATGTCGTAGTTGGAGACGAAAACCCACCAAGCAGCATTTCTACAGAGTAAATCTCATCAAACTTCAACAGTTGAGGGCAGAGGTGAAGTATATGCTGGAGAATGACATCATTGAACCAAGTAACAGTCAGTTGAGTTCACCTTGTATTCTGGCACCAAAATCCGATGGCACCCACAGATTTGTTACAGACTTCCGGAAAGTAAATGCTGTAAACAAAAGTGACTCATATCCAATTCCTAGAATTGATGATTGTATTGACAAAGTTGCCAAGTCAAAATACGTCAGTAAAATCGATTTGATGAAAGGTTATTGGCAAGTACCTTTAACTGACAACGCCAAAGAAATTTCAGCTTTCGTGACTCCTGACGGATTATACCAATACATGGTTATGGCGTTCGGAATGAAAAACGCACCAGCAACATTTCAAAGGATGATGCATTCCCTTCTACATGACATCCAAGGATGTGATGTCTACATAGATGATGTAATTGTGTACAGTATAACTTGAAACGAACATTTACGCATCATAAAACAGCTCTTCCTTAAACTAGAAGGGGCAAACCTAAACAAAAGTGAATTTTTGCCATGCAAAATTGAATTATTTGGGCCATACTGTTGGTCAAGGACAAGTTAAGCCCATCACCGCAAATGTGGATGCTATCCTAGAGTATCCTATTCCAACCAACAAAAAACAATTAATGAGATTTCTCGGTATGGCAGGATTCTGCCGAAAATTTTGTAAAAGTTTCTCAGCAATAGCAAGTCCTCTCACGGATCTCCTTAGAAAGGATGTAAAATACAAATGGAGTGAAACCTGTGATGCGGCTTTCAACAAAATTAAATCGACACTCATGGAGGACCCAGCTCTCGCAACCCCAGATTTCACAAGACAATTCAAATTACAAATTGATGCCAATGATATAGGAATGGGTGGTATTTTAACCCAAGAAGATGATGAAGGTATCGACAGAGCAATTGGATACTTCTCCAAAAAGTTAAATACCCACCAAAAGAATTATTTTATCTTTGAAAAGGAGTGTTTATCGGTGTTAACAACGCTACAACACTTCGACTTCTATCTCAGTGTCACTATGTATCCTGTTTTAGTCTGTACCGACCATAATCCACTAACTTTTCTTCAAAGGATGAAAAACAAAAATCAGAGACTGACAAGGTGGAGTCTTCTCCTACAAGAATACAACATTAAAAGAAGGAACAATGTCATTGCAGACGCATTATCTAGGGTATAATATTACAAATTGTGGTAGTATAATTTTGCTACAAATCGGACTTATTGTTTTACAAAACTTGTGTTAGGACTAATTGCCCAAAAAGAAATATTTTGTGTGTAAACCTAACTCAATTTTCCTTTAAAAGTTTTTCATTTGTAATTCAAAACATTTACTCCTAAGTGGGGAAGTGAAACGAGGAAGTTAGAAGCGTTTTTCGCCAAAAAAACCTTTGGTCATGACTAAAATAGTCACCTTAGTAACAGTAGTAGTAACTGATCATTCGATCAGGGTTCTACCACTCCAAAAAAGAGAGTAGTATGAATTACGTTATTCGGTCAGGGTTCTGCCACTCCAGAAAGGAGAGTAATATGAATTAGGTCACTGGGTCAGGTTCTACCCTTCCCAAAAAGAGATTAAATAGTCTGGTAGCTATGGTTACAGTGAAAAGAAGGAAAAGACCAGAGAATGAGAGGGCCAATGAATATAGGTCTCTGTTTCTATATAAAAGGCAAGAAATAGTAGAAAACCCCAGAGTTGTTGGGCTACCGGCCAGGCGTGACCTCTCTCCGGTTATTCATTCAAGACGTCGAAAGAACTTTCCATCAAGCTACCAGCCGAAATTCTCTACATGAAGACCTTTCTCAACATCCAGGAATACACCACGTGCTGCCGTGAAAGGTAAAGATTGTTTTGTTAATCACTCTGACCAAACCCTAGCTGTATATATATATATAATCTTTAGCCGAGTTGAATGACCCTTATCCATTCCGCCTAAACTTCCTCCAAATATCTTGCTCGTTAGACTCACCTCTTATTTTCCAGTGAATATTGTGTGAAACTAGTTCGAAGTTGAACCCGTTCTAGTGTCCGGTATATTATAGTTCTGTCACCTTATTCCTGTGTGTTTGAATATTTTTGTGTGTTATAATAAATTTCCTTTCTGTATAAAATTATCTTGCGTAATAGTTTAATTCACTCCCTTCAGCATTATTCCAACAAAAATTGTATTTTTATGTATTGCTGACCCAAACGGGTTCGTAACTCTATGTTATCATAAGGAACGGATATATATAAAATAAAAATGTATATTTTTATTTTATAAAAATTTTTATATATATAATAAAAATGGGAAAATGTATGAAGAGGGAAAAAGAAATAAATAAATAAATAAATAGTCGAATTAGAAAAAAATCGAGTAAAAGATGAATGAAATAAAGAAAAAAGATACAAATGTATTTTTTTGTTTTACAGAGAAGAGTAGAGAGATAAAAAAAAAGATGTGATCAAATTGTGGAATAAAACATATCTCTTCAAATATCCTCAATAAAATACAATATTTAGAGAAGCGAATGGAATTCGTGCAGCAGTAGAAAATGTAATTAAAAGAGAAAAAATATCAAGTCACAAGTGGTGGTGTGAGAGTGAAGCTGAGTTCAAGGATGCTAAGTATTGTGCGTGTTTACTTTAATCAAACGGTCATTATTACATTGTCGTTATTTCTGTTGTAAACTCCCCTTCTATCCCCAAAATAATCATGGCTTGTAATCAACTGAGATAGTTTAATCTGCCGATTGCCTTCTTCGTCAGACGGATTCTGGATATTTAATCTCAGATTATTGCATTTAATCTTTATCAGGCTTTACTATTTTGTCCCTTATCCAATGAAGAATCATATAATAATGAATATTCAAATTAGGTTTGGAATTTATCACGTGATACTCAAGATGCATTTTTTCTTAAATGTTGGCTTCCGTATCACGTGAGACAACAAAAAAAAAAAAAGTTGTGGTCGGTGCTTGATAAATACTTCCGTATCTGATAAGGAAAGGCCATTTTCTTTCACCCGATTAAAATACTTGGAAAAATAAATATCGATTCTTGTCTTCCTGATTTCTTTTTTTCTTCTAATTCTTCCTGTTTTCCTTCAGCAAAAAACTCGGCATTCTTTTTTCACTTTCCTTTTCTATTGTTTACTGGCCTTTTTCTCTTCTTTCTGTTTTCACTGTTCAGCTTCATTTCCTGACCATTTTCATTGTGGTCGTCGTCTTCCTGCCCACCACTTCTCCCCTCTCGCCATACTCTTCGTATGTTTTCATTAGTACCACACACACACACACACACACACACACACACACACATATATATATATATATATATATATATATATATATATATTATCCTACGTTGGTGGCACGACTCGAAGTTTCATGCACTACGCAGTCATCAGGTGCATATTGCAAACATGCAGATGATGATTGCGTAGTGCATGAAACTGGGTCATGTCACCGACTCTCTCTTTCTCTCTCTCTCTCTCTCTCTATATATATATATATATATCGTATTGGTGTTAATAAACTGTCATGAGGAGCAATTAATGGATTTCGAGAAAGATCTATGGTTGGTAATAGATAAAATTAAATTCGCCAAAACTACCAAAGATCTACAGCAAAAATGATAAATCATCTCTTTGATAAAAAAAAAAATTGGATAAAATAATTAGGATAAGACGAGCAACCATTACAAAATCGACGCGAATCTGTACCTCAAAATGTCATCAATAAGTCGTTAATAAGTTTCATAAAAAGTCGCCGAACAACTGGAAAAATAATATCAATAATGATGTCAAGAAAATAGCCACTGATATAAAAATTGATGATAACAATTTACAAATTCCTCAAACAAGCATTCATCTCAGTTAAAGAAAATGCCCTTATTAAACCTCAATACCGATTACTCTATCCAACTAAAAATATCGGTAAAATCAGTGAAAAACATCTTTGAAAGATGTTTTTCTATGAATTCTATGAATTAACCAGTGTCATAAAACAGCAGAATCCATAGACTGGTTTACTAACATAAAAAGGAAGAATGAATGTGGATTATTCATTAGGACATTTATAACTTTTACTCGTCCATCACCGAGAGTCCGCTATAAATTTAGCAAGAAATCACTGTATAGGGATCGCGATATAAATATCATAAGATGGATATATTATTCCATAACGGTTGCCTGTGAACAAAAGAAGTATCCCAGAATTTAATATTGCCATGGAAGCGCATGATTTAGCAGAGGCATGCGAAATTGTTGGAATCTTGTAGAGATCAAAATTTATTTTCGGCATTAAAGACATCAGACTTTATAGAGATGATGGGGTAATTCTCCTACGTAAAAAAAAGTCCACGAAAAATAGACTGATTGAGAAAGGATCTTATATTTTTTTAAGATTACGAGCTAATACTATTGTGTGTGTGTGTGTGTGTGTGTGTGAGAGAGAGAGAGAGAGAGAGAGAGAGAGAGAGAGAGAGAGAAGCACATACACACATTTAAAGTTAAAAATTCCTCGCACCTGAAGAAGCCCGAAACGGCCGAAACCTCATGTTATTCGTTTCTTTCTTTTTTTTTTTTAAATTTCTATTAAAAATTTTTCTAAACAGAATTTCTACTTCCAGTAAACGTGGCAATATTAGATTGAACATTGAAATGAACCAGCACGTTCGGTTTACTAATGGTGAAATCTGATCTAGTGTAAGTTGAGTGCCGTTTAATTTGGGTTATCAGAAAACAATGGAAATGAACGGAATAATAATTTTTGATAAAAAGGATCTTGGAGTAGATTGAACATCGAAATGTATTTTGTCTACTGATGGTGAAATCTGATCTAGCGTAAGTCGAGTGCTGTTTAATATGGGTCATCAGAGAACGGTGGAAATGAACGAATTAATTTTATCAACTAAGAAATCGAAATAGCGCTGAGTAAGCCAAGACACTCATGATACCGACGTGTTGACCTGGCTTATAAACCTCCGGTTTGATATATAAGCGCGTCGTAATGCTGAAGAATGACAGAGTCGGGTCACGATCGTGGAAGAGTACGGTTGTGTGTCATCGGGTGGAAATAATAATAAAAAAAAACAATGTGAAAAATTTTGTAGAAGTTTTTTCGTGTTTCAGGTGCAATTGTGCCTTTATGATGACAAACAAACCGTTTATAGCAGTCTTCATGAAGTCAGCTGCTTTGATATAAATTAATTTGTTGGATATCTGAACCACTGTTTGTGTTAAATTCCACTGTCGGGTTGCCATTTTGTGAAGGGGACACTTTGTCTCGTATTTGAATTTTCAAAACACATTCATTGGTTATTGAAGAGCGTAAATTTGACACTGGAAAAACATTCAATTTGTCCACAAAGAAAAAGGGAAAAAAAGAAGGGAGATAAAGTACAAATACATAATAAAAATAGTTGCGGTGATTTACAAATAAATTTTTAAAGTTCAATTTCTTATTATGAAGACCCTTTTTCATATGATAGGAAATGCCGCCCACCCCCAAGGTTTCTTACTGATATCAGCTCGTTCCTTACTGATTTCGTCCGGTTACAATTCAGATTATCATGTGAAATCTTACTTGTACTGACTACTTGATATCTTGTCTTTGCTTAGAGAATTTGACATTTTTAGGACATATGAAAGACAAAAGGAACAGAGACAAACAGCTAGTAATATACTTAATGAGTATCAGTTTGTGGCAAATACGAAATAAAAATAACTTTCTTTTTTTTTGCTGATTGCAAATTCGAGAGATAGTGTGAAAATCTATCTTTTAGAAAAAAGATTGCCTCCGTGTTGAGAAAAAGTCCAAGGAAAATTTCGCGAGCCTATGTGAAAATATCTATTAACCAATGAAAAGAGGGCGATTTACAGAAAATAACAAATTGAACTTTCTCGCTATCTATTGCTTAATATTTTATATTCAATAGATCTTTTTGGATTATCTTCTTCGTTTACAAATTTAGCATCATTATATATATATATATAAATTCAGATAAAACTTAGCAGGAAAATAGCCATTTTCAACATGTCATTTAAAACATGCATTATTCAACTCCTTATGAACAGAGAATGAGGAAAAATTCTAAGCCTAAAGGTTAGTTTTGGTAAAGGAAGGTGTTGGGTGGTATTGGTTTTATTAGGGTAGGGCTGGGGAAAAATTTAGTAGGAATTCATCTTTGGTAGTGGGAGGTATGTGGCTTGACCCTTGAGTTAGTAGTGGTAGGTAATGGGGAAGTAACTCGTTGGCCAAATTTTAAAAAGATCCATAATGTGACTATTTGGAAGAATAAGATAATTATTATAATTTTTACTTATTTCTATGGCGGCACATACTTACGATCTCCCTTCAGGAGTATATTTTGGTATTGAAATTTTAAAATTTTAATTTTTTCTGTCAAACATAGATTACATCTATCTCTTAAGCTATTAGGGGTCCTAGCCTTGCCTATGAGCTTCCATTTTATCTGGGGATTTAAGTTACTTTCTTTGTACTCCCAGTCCTGCACAAAAGTAAATGAAAAAAATATTCGTATTTTTTTCCCGATAAAGAAAAAACAATTGTAAACTATATATTCATTAGGAAGAACCTTTATTATACAAATTACAAAATTTTATATGAAGCTAGGATAAATATATTAATTAAAAATTAAGATGTGCAAAAATAAGCACTTACAATTAATATTTGATGTAGCATTAATTCTTTTGCAGATTTGCTTTGATGCAAATTGTTCTGTTGGAAGATCCTGCCCCAGCCTAAATCTAACTTTTGAACTGAGGTCAAGACACTTTCATTCAAAATTGCTTGGTATCTTGCAGGTTCATTGTGCCATCAATATTGGTCTGCATCTGCTGTTTTACTGTTTGCACCAAATTCTCTTCAAAAGCCATATTAGTAGATTGTCAGATATATTGCCAATCATTCCTCTGAAAAAGCTCTAGTTCAGTCTCATCCAACTTTTTGCAAGAATGTGTCTCACTTAATATGAGCTTTGGCATAATTGAATTTAGTTTGTTTGTGCTTTTTTTCTAAGCATTCTGCCATGAAGACTGGCATTGTTCAGATTGTTGCACTGTAAAAATATGCATGCCTGCCCTGCCTATCTATATAAAGTTTCGAGTAAGGCTGACTTAGATATCGGGATCAACTGCATGCAAATATTGAAGCAAGTTAGTATTAAAGCATGCTTCTCCTTTCATTAACAACCTTCAATGGTACTGTGGCTTTGTTGTATGGAATAAATCAGGCCTTGCTGTTCACTTGCAGAAACATATGGCAATTGATCCTCAACCACCAGAGCAAAATTGGTCAACCATGTGTTTCATCTGTCTAAATTTTGCAAAACACCTGCAGACCTAGGATGACACATGTATGTCCATAGAAGTTGAGCACCACTTTAATTTAGTGAGCCTTTGTATGTCACCCATGACAAGAGTCTACCATTATATATATATATATATATATATATATATATATAAGATAGAAGAGTTGCAGTCATAAAAGAGAGCAATTATAAACTTGATTAAAAAAAAAATTAAGTCAAGATTTTTTTCCATGCTAACAATGAGTGATGATTTATGAATGGCAATGACCATGAACTTTCTGTCTCATTTTTCTTGGACCTGCTGTGGTTTATTTAATTTTGACATTGATCTATTATTTAATAATTACTTTAATAACCTTTTGCAGAGGGCAATTTGTTAAAAGTGATAGTCTTTATTGATTAATAGACAAAAAGTTAGAGAGACATTTTTTTGTTTGTAGTAATTCCAGTTTGAGTGGCTCGTGAAAGAAGACATGGTATTTAATTTCACTGCATTCATATGTAAAAGATTTTCTATCAGTAGCCTTAAAATAAATATATATTTCCTTTTCAAATTTTATTGTGTGCAATTCCATCCTGTTATATATTTTCATTCTTTTATATCTGCATCCTTTGGGTTTCATAGACTTGGTTGGCAATCAGTCTACCATAGAAAGTAATAGCAACCTACTGTGGGAAAATCTTCTGCCTAGTCAGTCATGTTTTGAAAGACACATGATTGCCCAAGTGTGTATCATTTATTGCACTTACTGGCTGACTGTTCTTGCATAAATCTCCAAGTGCTTAACCTCTTTTGCAAAACATTTCAGTAACAGTTTTATTCAAAATAAAATATAAGACTTGTACTAAATACTAAGAAAAGATGCTTTACTATTGGGATGAAGTTGCAATACAACTAATATTGGTTTGGTTTTTTAGTGGTCAACTGAACTTGAATTATTTTTATCAAGAGTGAAAATTTTAGTTTGAAATGTTAAATATCACATTTTTGCAATTATACTATGAGTAAATTTACACACTCATTCAGTGATTTTAATACCAAGTTAAACCTATAGTCAGTCAGTTAAGTGCCATACGTGATACACGCTTGGGCGATCATGTCTCAAAAGAGACATGACTGACTGGACAGAAGATTATCCCGCAGTAGGTTGCCATTGCTTTCTGTGGTAGACTGGTTGCCAACCAAGGCTATAGAACCCAATCTGTCCTGTTATTTGACCCATAGCTGGAGGGAAGAGACGGATTAATACCTTTCCCAAGGGTATTTGCATGTATGATTCCAACAAATTCAACTGGAATTCGAACTCGGCTCTCCGATTTCTCTTTCTGAGTCGATATCCACTGAACCACAACGCACATCCAAACTATAGTAGGGTACTTAAAAAGTCAAGAATTTCCTAAGAACTTCATAACATTTGTGGTTTAAATATATTGCTAAAATTCCTATTTGAATTGATCATAGAAAATAGACTGTAATTCAATATTCAAATTTTAGATATGAAACTTAAAATAAAAATACTACCTTTAAATAAATGTACATACTAATAAGTTTTAAAACATTACAATGAAATGCTAACTAGTAATCTAGTGGTAGTCATATTTTATACAAAAACTATTGCTTCCTAAAATTCAAGTGTTAACATTCAAATATAAATTTACATTATTCTATGGGTAAGAACTTGTGTTATTTATCTTAAAAGATGATGTGACCAATTTTAGGCCAAATTTGACACAATGTATCTGAAAGCAATCCTTGTAATATTGAATTATTCCTCAATAGCTGTGATATATTGATCGCTGTATTATCCTGAGTAGCATTTGTCTAAATAAGTTTTGGTAAAAAGATCATTTCTATTAACAATCAAAGATCATTATTTTCAGACATTTATCATAAACTAAAATATTTCAAAAAGATAAGAAATGATATATTATTTTATTAGATATAGTGCGAGAGAAAATTATAAAAAACAGAAATTGAAAAGAAAACCACAAAAACAACTGAAAGTTTTTTTTATTAGTATTTAAAATACAATCTCAGCAAGAGTAGATCAGAAATTCAAAGCTCATTTAACATTTTTCTTCCATTTCATTTTTTCAACAGTCCCTAAATGAAAAAAGGAAAAGAAAAATGTGCCTCTATAGGAAAAGACAGGAATCTAAAATCATTTGTTCTTTTGTGTCTGATTTACAAATGAAAGCAATTGCATCCAATGTAATGCAGGTGAAAACTTTATGCCAACATCTTTATCGAGCACAATTTGTTCTATATATTCATCTTCTCCACAGATGCTGATATGTTGGAATGTATAACACCTTAAACATGAACTTGAAAAAAATCATAATAGAATACATATAAATCAGATTTTAGACAATAGAAAAAAAATGTAAATAATTTGTAATTAAAAAATCTATATTTTAGGAGGAGAAGACAAATGTTATTTAAAAAATAGTTTTATATCCTTTTCAAATATAAAAACTAACATTGAGATTTTTTTTTTAAAGAAAAAAATTATTAATTCTTGTTTAGTACACATTTCAATCTAATAATAAAAAGAACAGTTTTATTCCAAATGAATACAACATTTGATTTTTTAGAAAACTAGATTTCAAAACATTTTTGTGTTAGTTATAAAGCAGTTCTAGAAGTCTGCCTTTTATAAATGCCTATTTAATAGCAAAAAGAAAGAAAAAGAAAATATGTCAGAGAAAGAATTTGAAGTTGGTTTAAATGACAACAGTATTTAAGCATCAAATCTTCTGTATGGATTCTCCTCTTTCATCAAACCTACAATAAAAGAAAATTAAATTAAACAAAACAATGATCAACAATGATGATCAAAAATGTATTTCTGGAAAATATACAGACACAGACACAGACAGACACACACACACACACATATAAAGTGACAGTTATTTCATATGATCACCTTTCTACAAATGGTAGCAATTGAACTTTTCCTTTGAAGATCATATTTGCAAATACCTGAAATAAATTGCCATTGAAGTTTTTTTTTCACATGATTAAAAGAATGAAACTTCCTGTTCACTTACAGATATTTTTTTCTAACTCTTTCTGAAATCTTTTGAAACCAAATGTAAGCATTTCGTTAATTTTGTACCCTAGTTAATAAATAAAGGTTAAGGAAGATCAGAAAAAACTGTTAGAAAATTCAAAGATTAGAATCCTTACAAAGGAAACTTATAACAACATCAGGCTAGAACTTATGGCCTATAAAGAGGATCTACTTTTATGAACAATGTTAATGAAATTGGTTGTTTCAAAATCAAATAATGGTTAGCTGAAATTTTGAACCCTGATAACAATATTTTAAACTTTATTTGCAATTTATCCAAATTCCGATGGAGATTTAATTGATAATTTTTTTTAATTTTTCTCCTGATCTCACATTGCAAAATAGGACCTCATACCATTTAATTTACTGGTCATTTCAAGTTTCCTTGTGAGGTTTACATGCCTCAACAGGCGGAGAGTCAACTTCACCCTCATACAAAAGTTGCTTTTTTTTTTTTTTAAAAATAAAATTGCTCTTAAGAAATTGAAAGAGAATTAAAAACAAAAAACATGATAGAAAATTGAACAAGATGGACTAAGTTTAAAATTTACATACACAGGGCATGAACATTTAAATGTAAATGTTTACCTTTAATCTTTTGATAGAAATTGTAATATGTAATGAACTTTCTCATTTTGTATATAGGATTGACTCCTTAAATGAAACCATTATTTTTCTGAAGATATTTTTTTTTCTTTATTTGATGTATAAGAAGCTTTCTTGCATATCATCCTATTTGTATAAAATAGTCAATGCCTTGGTGAAAGTTTGTAAGAAAAAGCAAGCGAATCTTCTGTAGTACTTTTAGAAAAATTGCTTTTAGATTTTTCTGTTTTGTATATTTTTAAAATTTCTCCTTGACCTGTTCAGATGATGTAAAAATCTAAAGAACTTTGTTTTTGACATTGTTTGCAGAAAGTATCCACTAGATAAATGCCAATATCATTAACCCTTTCAAAACCATAATTCCTTACTTTTGCACCATTTAATTTTTTTAAGCTCATTAAAAGTGCTTTTCATTAAAGTTAAAAAAACAAATTCCTTCAAAGTATTTTTTAAAATTTTTATGAAATCAAATGTTCATTTGTTCTTTCCAAATCATCACATTAAAAAATGAATGATATGTTTATTTTTCAGGTTTACAAAATTGTGAATGTTTGTGAAAAATTAAAATTTTGTTTTAAAAATTCATGAAGAAAAACAAATGAAAAATCATTTTTTATATAAAAAGTTTTTTTACTGTATAAAAGACAAAAACTGTCAATCAAGTTTTTTTTATCTCTCATCATTAGTTCTATATTATATCTATATATAATTTGTTTATTTCATCTTCCTATAAATAAACTCAGAAAAAAAAATCATTCTGCATATGTGGTCATTAAATATGAAAAACATTACCACAGTATGCACTACATTTCATTATATGAAGCTAACAATGAATAAAAATGTTCAATTGAGAATTTTCTAGTCAAATGCTTTGTTAGTATTAATATTTCAGGGTGAATTAGAAGAAAGAAAAACTAAAATGTAACAGAAAATTCTGAATATTTTTTGCATGTAGTGAAAGTCAGAAAGCTCAAAAAAGTTTATAAGACAAAGTTTTAAACTGACTTTTTGCAGGAAAAATCTTTATATAATAAAATAAAAATCAACTTTTTTCTAATGCAGTATGATATTTATCATAAAGTTGTCCCTTTTTATACTTTCTTTAACACGAATTTGTTCAAATTTAGTTTTACTGGCTTCCAATTCTCCAATTCCATTTTTCTCTCTTATATCATGACAACTTAATGCATCTTAATCCAAGACACGACAAGATACTATTGAACAAGTTTAGAAAAGTTAATTGAAGAATATCTTAAAAATATGGCAAGCAAAAACCAGAAACAAACTGATGTTGCATGCCATTTGTTGAAATCAATTTATAATAAATACATAAAACCATCTTAATGAAAGTTTTAGTTGGTTTTCTGTAGTACAAGGTTCAAGCTTTGGAAAAAAAATGTATCTGTGATATTTTAAGATTTTTAGCTATTCTGTTGAATGCTCATTCATAGAATCACAGAGAATATTATTTTTAAAAAATTCTTATTCATCAAAGTATACAGAAGTTGACATTAGAATTTTTCACAGACCCTTAAAGAAGCTAAAGAATTTCATGTACACAGAGGAAAGTAAGAAAAAAGATTTTAAAAATCCCATGAGAGAGAGAGAGAGAGAAAGAGAGAGAGAGAGAGAGAGAGAGAGATCTTGAATATTTGTAGTTTAAAAGGATAGTTCAAGCCTGAGAAGAAGAAAAAACTGACAAAAGAACATCATCTGATTATCAAATTAATTCTCAGGAAATAAAATTTTCCTGCCTATATAATACTAGAAACATTGGTTTTTAGGTCATCAATGGAAGATAAGTAACAGAATATAAAGTCATAAGGATGATCAATAAAGTGAGAAAAATTAAGGCATCTGTTTAACAAAAACAACTTTGAACATAGCATGAGAAAATCTGTGTTCCTCCTAGTAAAAGAAATTGTCATATACTTCATTACATAGTTAGGAATTCACAGACATTTTTACAAGTCCCAAAAATATCACCAATAAAAAAAAACAAACAACCGCCATTATTTATATAAAAGCTTTTACCCTATTTTCAATAAGTTTCATTTATTTTCTGAAATGTAAATTTAAAGTAATTTGAAACAAATCATCAAAAAATTTAAATGTCAATAAAATACAGAAAAAAAGCTATATATATATATTAAAATTAAAAAAATATGAGCAAATAGACAAAATCCCAAAAACTTGGTCCTATTAATTTTATTAAAATCAAAATTGATCAAGGTGGAGGACTATTATTTATTTACAGAGCCAAATATATATAGTAAGTCAAAAATTTTGAAATTTAATTTCATTGAATGGCCATTTCTGCAAGAAAATTCTTGCATCATTGGCAACGGTAAAAAAAAAAAATTTTTGATTCAAATATATTACATAATTTCTATACTGAAAGAAGCCCCAAAACATATCCATACACAAGAAGTTAAAAAGCAGTGGGAATAAGAAAAAAAAAATTATTTAAATTTGTCAGCAAGACATAAGAAAGGGGAAAAGCAGACACAGAGATTCATGACTCAATATTAGGAAACTTTACAAGATGTCTGTAAGAATCAAAAGTTAAAAATTAAACCATGTCACAGGGATAGAAGTGGTAGGTGAAAAGGAAAGAAAACAAAAGACAAATGGGATGGACAGGGAAAAGTTAACAAAGAAATAAGATATAAAAAAAACTTTCTTAATAAAAAAGGTAATGACTGACAATGATGGTGAAAAAAAGTTGTGGGGGGAGGAAGAGAAAGAAACTGATATGTGTTATTTATTAAACTCTGTTAAAAATTTATCAAAAAAATTTTGTTTAAATAAATAATAAAAAGAAAAAATGTTATAGAAATTTTAGGATATATAAGTCGTCTTTTGTCTGCTTTTCCTTTTTGCATATCTCATGCTGACAAATTTAAATAAAGTTTTTTTTTTATTCCCCTTTTCTATGGATATGTTTTTGGGCTTCTTCCAGTATAGAAATTTTGTAACATATTTGAATTAATAAATTTTGTTTTTGACTGTTGCTGATGAAGTGAGAATTTTCTTGATGAAATGGCCATTCAACAAAATTAAATTTCAAAATTTTTGACTTGCTTATATATATATATATATATATATAACAGCAAATGGAATTTCCCAAAATCCTGAAAAAAAACCCCAAAAAACATTAGTTTTACACAAGAAAACGTTATGTCAATATGGCGGTTTTTTTTATTTTGTTCAGTATTTAAGGAGAGGAGCAGGAGAACATTATTTTTAAGTTAATGCAAATGTTGATATTCATTCAACTTAATCTGTTATATAGTCAAACTAAAGGCAGTTGTCATGTCAATTTTTAAAGTGATTTAAAATTCTAATGCCCACAAAATCAATTTTTATAGAAGTACAGCTGCATTTGATTTGTTAGTTATTAGATCAAGTTGTCTTAAATAATTTAATTGAGTCAAATCAAAAGAATTCATTAAAATGATCGTGAAATAAAATTGCTAAGTATTTTTTCAAGATTTTTACTTAGCTAATTTAATCAGAATGAAGATCATTTGATTGCATAAACCAAACAAAAGTATGAAAATTACCTTCTAGAAACATGCTTGGACATTAGCATGAATTTTGTTAATATTTCCTAACATTATCCTGAGGATAATATAATGAGCATTATAAATGAAAGTAACTGTCACTAATTATAATAAAACACACATGAAAATCAAGAAAGTGAAATAGATGTAAGAAGAATAGGCAGTAAATAGAATGGTAAAGTGTAAAGAGAAATCTTTAAAATAAAAAAAGCAATAAAAAATGTGTGATAGGCAAAAGAAATTTACTAGCAGGAGATTTTGTAATGTATTTGTAAAAAATACTATGAAGTCAGTCAGTAAAGTGCCATACGTGAAGCACGCTTGGGCGATCATGTCTCGAAAGAGACATGACCGACTGGACAGAAGATTATCCCGCAGTAGGTTGCCATTGCTTTCTGCGGTAGACTGGTTGCCGACCAAGGCTATAGAAC
>JBBBDQ010000344.1:1425000-1502500 GCA_037127315.1 Ascarosepion bandense
AAACCTCCTTACTGTTCTTTTAGAAAAACATGGAAAAATTTAACTATGAAATTTATTTCAAATATACTAGAATATATTTACGGTTCAAAAAAATTGTCCATCATAATTTTAATACAATTTCAAAAAATAACAACTCTTACTATTATTTTAACAATAATGCTAATTTCAAAAATATTCTTAAAATAATTAAAAATACTAAAATTAAAAAATATAAACATAGAAACAGGAAAAATTAGATAAACCTAACAGAAGGGGGAAATACACAAAAAGAAGGAAAGAAAAAGGGAGAAAACACTATAGAACAGATTTTAAAATAATAATAATAAAAAAATCCTAGATCGAAATTCATATTCACTCATATTCATTCTAAAAAACGCGACAATGGATTTACTCTTAAATTAAAATATACTGACTATAGGGAATAATTAAGGTGAAAATTGAATCATATCATAAATTACATTATAATCACTAGTAATAATTTATTCTAACTACAGTTAAAATAATAACTCCCAATAAAAAATATCTAAAAATACTAGCAATACTGATAATAGATAAAAATAATAACAAATAAAACAATAGAGATAACAAATATATGTATACATACATATATTTTTTTTTTTTTAATCATTTCCCCCGAGCAAGGTGGAAATGCCACTGATGTGCAGGGGGTTACATAAATGTAAAAAGATTAATTAGAAAAGAGTGAGGAGTACAAGCTAGTTAGAAAGGAACAATAGAAAGCTGAGAAAGAAGGTGCGATACACACACACACATATATACATATATTTTTATATATACATGTATGTATCAAACAAAATTTCTCTAAGATGTAATGATAATTATAATAAAAATAATAATAATAATAATAAAAGGAAAACAAGAACAGTATACAAGAAGCCAAGGAAGAAATCAAGAACCATTTAAGTCAAATACAAAATATTGTAATGGAGGAACAAGAACAGCTCCCAAAATTACATCCAACAAAGCATAACCTCAAAACTATCTCTCCAATGCAGCACTCAAATTAATTTTGGATGAAGAAGACACTCATATAAATCTCAATGAAGCAATATATGCATTAGCAATAGCAGCAACAAAAAATTGAACAGCAAATTAAAAATAAGGCAGTCTCGCAGACATGAAGATCCACCTTGGAAAAGAAAAATAGTAAAAGAAATCGAGCAACTTAGAAGTGAACTATCAGTACTCGATGAACTGACAAGAGGAATAAATGTAAGAACTAGAAGAGGCAGAAGAGTTGAAAGAAAATACATTAGAAATGAAAATGAAGTCCGATCAACTAAGGAAAAAATAAAACAATACAACTAAAGGATCAAAGAATAAGATGCTATAAGAAAAGATCAAGATTCTACAAACAAAACAAGATTTTTCAAACCAATGCAACAAAATTTTACAGGGAAATAGGTAAAGAAAGAATTGAAGTGACAGTCCCTGCCAAAATGAAAGAAGTTATACAGTTCTGGGAAAAAATATTGGCTTGCCTTAAAGAACATAACAAAGAAGTAGATTGGATTGCACAAAAAATAGAACGAATCAAAAATAAACCAGAACAGACATGGGCTGGAATCACAGAAGAGTATGTTAAATGTGCACTGAAAAAAAGCACACAATTGGTAATTTCCAGGTATAGACAAAATTCCTAAATTTTGGCTATATTATTTAATATTATTTATTAATTTGTGTATTATTTTATTATTTAA
Organism: Ascarosepion bandense; assembly: GCA_037127315.1. NCBI lineage: Eukaryota > Metazoa > Mollusca > Cephalopoda > Sepiida > Sepiidae > Ascarosepion > Ascarosepion bandense. The sequence goes on from JBBBDQ010000344.1 coordinate 1,426,722, forward strand.
ATACAGCACATAAAAAACTAGCCAAAGAACTTCAAGAAATGGTTAACAATCCCACTAAAATTCCTGCGTGGATGACCAAAGGAATTACATTTCTTCTACCCAAGAATAGTAAATAACTCGAAAAACTACAGACCAATTACATATCTTCCGACAACATACAAACTATTAACATCTATTTTAACAAAACAGACATATTACTTCTTGAAAAGAAATGACATATTACTGCTTGAACAAAAAGGGTGCAAACATGGCTGTTACAGATGTAAAGACCAATTGCTTATTAACAAAATGATCCTGGAAAACTGCTACAATGCAAAGAAAAATCTTAGTACTGCCTGGATAGATTATTGTAAGGCATTTGATAGTGTACCACATTCCTGGATCTTGAAGACTTTAAATATATACAAGATATCACCCATCATGATCAATTTCATCAAACAATGCATGTCGATATGGAAAACAACCCTTTACCTCAATCATTTAAATGGAACCTATAAGTCAAGTGAAATAAACATCAAAAGAGGTATATTTGAAGGTGACTCTTACTATTCTGCATATCACTAACAGCACTAACCAGCCAACTTAGCAAGACAGAATGTGGTTATAAAATAGCACAAAAGAAAAGAAGTCATCTATTTTACATGGATGACTTAAAGTTGTATGCTAAGAATGATAATGAGCTGGAAGGTCTTCTGCAAACTGTAAAAGGCTTCAGTGAAGACATTGGAATAAAATTCAATTTGAATAAATGTGCTAAAGCTACATTTTACATGGATTGCTACAACAAACATCTTCAATTAGCTTAGACCCTGTTGTAACAATAAAAAGAATTAAAGCCAGAAGAAGCTTATAAATACCTAGGTGTAAATGAGAGTGAAAAAATTCACCATAAAAAAAAACGAAAGAAATAGTGTGTAAAGAGTACTATAGAAGGCTATGACTGATATTAAAAACTGAATTGAATTCTCAGAACAGAATTATAGCTATTAATAAGCCTTGCAATCCCAGTTGTCCAATATAGTTTCAACATCTTAAACTGGACTCTAAACAACATCAGGTGAATGGATTCTAAAACAAGAATTGAAAAATTGAAGCAAATAGGCCGGACATTATTATTAAAAACCAGAAAGGAAAAACTTGCCTATTAATTGATATGGCTTGTCCAGTGGATTGTAACATAGCAACCAAGGAATTCGAAAAATTGTCAAAATATAAAGACCTGGAAAGTGAAAACAAGATTCGAGCCAGTGATAGTAGGTGCACTTGGAATGATAAAAAAAGGAACAAAACAACACATTGAAAGAATCCCTGGAAACCCCAGCTTAAGAGATATACAAAAAATTGTCTTGTTAAGTACAGCCCACACACTAAGGAGAACTTTGTCTATGTGACGCTAGGGATGATAGGGGAGATAGAAAAAACATGAAATGGAGCCATAACGACACACCACGACCTGCTTGAGGTCTTCCCACATACTTGGTAGGTAGTATGACCATAGCAGAAATAGAAATATGATGAAAAATGACATAATAATATTCATTCTATCACAAAAGAAGACAAAAGAAATTACAAAAATATCTATAAATATAATAATTATAAAAAAATAAAAATATAAAAAGCTTTTGCTGTAAACTAATATTAACCTGATGTGGAAAATTTAGCTGTAAAAAGTTAACATTGAAATTTAATTTAAAATATAATGGGATATATTTACAGAACAAAATTAAATTGTGCAACATAATTTCAATACAATTTGCAAAAATAACTACTCTTACTAGTATCACAGAAATTACTATTAATTTTTAAAAAAGTCAGTTAAAATAATTAAATCATTAAAAAGTAACAATGAAATGTTAGAAAGATAAACCGAAACAGAGGGAGGGGGGAAAAATAAAAAGAAAGGGACAATAGAGATAGGTTGTGACATGTTGTACCGTTCTTCTTTGTCTCCTTCAGATTTTTCAGAGAGCATTTTTGTTGATTTGTTGACGTTCGCCACCTTGTCTACCAAATTCAGTTTCAATGATATTGTTTATCGACAGATTGACAGGGTTGCGATGGGTTCCACTTTGGGTCCATAGTTTGGTAATATTTTTGTGGGTTATTGCAAGACTGATATTTTCTCGCAATGATCATCCTTTAATGTATCATCGATATGTCAATACTTTTTGTCATTTTAATAATTCATATTAATAGACATGAAAAAAAAGGTAAGATAGAAGAGATGTTTAATTTAATTTTGGAAAATGTGGTCTTGTTAATAAATTGGGAACTATTTTAATCTATTTTAATTCTTTAAAAGAATTATTTTTAAAGTACCATGTTCATTGTAAAAGAAGAAAGAAGCTTTCTCTATGAAAGATTTGTCAGTTCACAGCAATTGTTGATGCAATAGATAGCAAAATATGCACACTGAATTATAGAATTAAACCGAAGTGGCACTAGGAAAGCAACTAAACTAAGAAACAAAGAGATGTTGCTGCATCAAGACTCACCTTTTGGTCCAATTCCTGCAGAGATTGGATGAAAGGGAAAGAAAAAAATGAAGATTTTATTAAACAGTTCTAGACAAACACTGAAAGGTTTGTCACTTGTCCAAGTGGAGAAATAACACTTGACATTTCTTTACATTGAGAAAAAGAGCAAAGACAACTATGTATAATGTAAACCTAAACATATTTAAATGAAAAATAGCAACAAAGAGTTTTGATAAACACATATTAATCAGTAAATACTTCATGCAAAGACTTTCACAAAGCATCTACACAAATTGCTTTATTGGTCATAAGTTTTATTTTGAATTTTTCAATCTTTATTGTTTTTATTTTAAAGTAGCTTTTTCTGTTTTTAAATTCATATAATTATTTTTGCTGAAAAACATTTTATGCCTAGTACTATGAGTGGTAGTATTATTCGGAGTAGATGAAACATTGACAATTATTCATTTTTGACTTATTTCTTTCATTTTAATTTAAGTCGATAATGCCCATCATGCTAAGTGGCTAAAAAAACTATGTCACTGATTCAGCTGACATTCACGCCATTAACTTTGCTATTTCTCATTTCTTTATGCAAGTGATGGATTTCCCCACGTGCTTTCCCAGTATACCTTCAGAACAGGCTTCTCTACTAGATCTCTGCTTCACCTCTGTACCTGACTCCTGTCAAGTCTCGCAACTATGCCCTTCGGTAACTCCAATCACACCGTAGTTTCTCTTAATATCTCTTTTCACTCTCACTCCTCCCAGGAGCCTCCTACCAACAGGATCTCCTACTGCTACCAAAGAGTAGACTGGGATGCCTTTCGCAATTTCCTATGTGATGTTCCTTGGGGAAAGTGTTCAGTCTCCCAGTTGAGGACTGCGCCTCTGAGGTCTCCTCCTGCGTGAAAGCTGGCATTGATGCTTTCTTAATGATCAGGAAGTCCTGTCCAAAACCTCTACTTCTGGCTACTTCGGAGCCACACAACTGACCACAATAGGTACCTATTCGCCTTGGCTTGTAATGAGTTTTAGAGGATCCTGAATAATGCCAAAGCTGTTGTTTGCAGAGAAAATGAGGCAACGCATAGGTGACTGCAAGTTCAGCTCCAAGGAATTATTGGTGAATGTGCAAACATGTGCTATACAACAGCAAATCCTCCCTTAATCAATAAATTTGAGGTCCTCACAACACCTGTGGACAAAAGCCGAGTGCTTTGCTCGCAGATTCTCATCAAACTCCACATTTAACTCGTCAGGAGTACCCACACCCAACTTCCCTCTTAGAACTGAGGCTCAACTAAAAGATGTTTACATAACTTTGTCTGATATCTAAGATAATATTAAAACTAAACCCCCATAAAGCAAGTGGAGGTGATGGAATCCCAGTCATTGTCCTGAAGAAATGTGCCCCCGGAACTCTCCTCTGTTTTCTCTAAACTCTAAAATTACTGCTTTTCTGCTTCCTGTGTTCAAGAACTCAAGGGAACCCTCAGACCCATCCAATTATCGCCCTATCAGCTTCCTACCAATTTTCAGAAAAGTGTTCGAGGCTATTATCAATGCTGAGATATTTCAACATAAACTGTTCTCAAACTGACAGTATAGATTCCGCTTTGCCAGGTCTACTGCCGATATGCTAATGACAATCACGGAGTACATATACCAGGCCCTCAATAAGTCTGGCAAGGCTCGTGGTGTTGCCCTGGATATCTCCAAGGTTTTGATAGGGCTTGGCATGCAAACTTTCTATGCAAGCTTCAGGGCTATAGTATCACTGGATGCTTGATCTGATCCAATCTTTCCTATCTAACCACATAATGAATGTTGTCTTGAATGGGCATGCCTCCACATCCTAATGCACAAATGCTGATGTCCCCCAGGGCTCATCCTAAGCCCGACACGCTTTCTAATCTTCATACATGATCTTCCAGACGTGATCAAATCCCAAGTAGGCATCTACACAGATGACATCACCATTTACTTTCACATTAGTAAGAAATCTGGTGAGGCGAACAAACACAACCTTGCTGATCTTCAGAAGGAAACCCACTCAGTGGTGGACTGGTGTAAAAAGTGGCTTGTAAATTTTAATGTTTCTAAAACAAAACTCCAATCTGTCAACCATCATAGGTAATCTCTCCTGCCACCCATAAGTGAGTCTCCCTGAAACCAATACACTGCACCTCCTCGGCCTTACTCTATCTTCCAATTAAGCATGTACATTAAGTTTAATAATCCTATTAAATATGTATATAAATTATTTTAAGACTATAACTAATTTCGAATCTTAACAAATAAATCATTTTGGATTGGGTCAAATGAAAAACAGGTAATTATAGTAAATTTCTTAGAGAATACTTAACCCATCAGAACATTTTGCATATAGATTATTATTGTCTACTTCAGGTGTATCAAACATATATTCACTGAGAATAGCATGGTGTGGTGAGAAATTAATTAATGCAGTTTCCAAGGATTTTCAGAATTAAATTTGGTCGAAATTAATGATTTTCTATCACTTTTAAAATTAAGATGTCAAAAAGCAGCATATAATACACCAATGATAAAGATATTTTTTGTCGAGTGAAAGAAATTATCTCCCTTAGATCAGATCAGTTTAATATTGTGAGCTGTTAAAAAGTCTTCTGCAGCAAACAGTTTGGTATTATGCAAATACTCGAAGAATATTTTTGGAAAATCTTCTGGATGCAACAGGTGAGATATAAAAAACATCTAAAGTAAATTTTCTCTGGTTCATGCAAAACTGGGTAAAGGATTTACTTTTTTTTTTCTTTTTGTTATTTTGAATGCTTTATTACAATGCTGATGTGCATTGTAGTGCAGTGGATATCGACTTGGAACAACAAATTGGGGTGCCGAGTGCAAATTCCAGTTGAATTCCTTGCATTCACTTACGCACAAATACCCTTGGAAAAGGTAATAGCCCAACTGTGGGATATTCTTATTTTACTGTGGGATATTCTTCTACTGTGGGATATTTGGGTGATCATATCTCAAAAGAGATATGATCACCCAAAGCGTGTATCACATATGGCACTTAACTGATTCACTGACTGTATTACAATCACAAACCAACGTGACAGATTTGAGGCACTAAAACAAATTTTGTATGTGTGTGGAAAAAAAAAAGTGCAAACCTTACATAGATATTAAAAAAAAAAAAAAAAATCCCTTACCATACTTCTTACGAATTTCATCATTTTTAGACTGCCTTTCTGCACGTCTGAAAGAGAAATTTAAATTAAACAGATGCTTTTAATAAAAATTGAGAAAATTGTTATAGTTTTCATTAGCTTGAATTAGAAGGTTTAAACAAGCATATGCACAGATAGTAAAAACAGGATCTTTTTTTTTTTTTTTTTTTTTTAAATCATATCACCCTGAGCAAGGCAGTAACGCCACTGATGTGCAGGGGGCTACATAAGAGTGAAAATATTGGAAAAGAGAAAGCCAGAAACCACATCCTATACAGGAAACAAGGGATGAGCCTCTTCATCTGTTCAATAGATGTGGGTGGAGTGTGAACCGGTCGATAGTTTAGTCTATCTACTCCAATTTCAAAAAAAAAAAAAAAAAAGTGAGAAGATTGGAAAAGAGAAAACAGGAAACAAGGGATGAGCCTCTTCACCTGTTCAATGTGCTCAATAAACTGAGTGACAGCACTTCAAACAAATAGAAAAGTGTTCCTTGATCAGAAATTTCAGTAAACTTCAATAATGTATAAAGGTTAAATCCACTTTGGTAGGAAGAGAGACAAGCTACTGCCACTGTTTAGAGGTAGGAATCTAATATCCTCAGAAATTTGTTAACCAAAGATAATGAGTTCAATCCTTGGTATAACCACGAGAGTCAGTATAGCTAACAGGTCCAGTAATAAATACATAGCAATAGATGAAAGATTTTAATGGTGATGAAGTACTGAGCTTGATTTAAGGTAATCAAATAAACAAGCAATAGATAGAAGCACACATACACACACAAGAGATGTATTAAAAAAAGCATCAGACTATTTTTTTCCTGCCAAAAATAATGCAGTGTGGTCTAAATCTTTTTTTACACTAACATTTCTGTGTATACGTAAAAATTTCTGCACTGTAAGGCTGCATCAGTTCTCAGCTGTTAGTTACACCTAGAGTGCAGATGTTGTGCACACTTGACAGATTTTCATTTTCATGCAAGAAGACTAGATGCATTGAGTAGATCAAGTTTTGCCAAAAGCCTTGGTGGTACTCAAGCTCAAACTACCCAGAACATTCAGCTTTACGATAATAGTGAAAGCCTAAAGGCTTTCACTATTATCGTAAAGACACTGTCACCTGGCACTGCTAATTATAGTTAACTCTATAGAACAAAAAGCTTTAAACACTACTGTCAAATAACAAAACATTTACTAAATTAAACAGTAAGGTAATAAAATTGAAGACAAATAGAAACAGCAATAGAAACATTGAGTAGAGAAGAAATTTTCTTTTTATTTCTTGAAGCACTTACCAAATGAAAAGATGCAATAAACTAAATATATAAGAATTAAAAAAAAATCATTTTAACTGCCTTTAGCATAGATATTCACATGAGAATGAAAAGAACAGAACAGTTTATTATAAAGAGGATTCTAGAAATATAACTTTACAAGATTTCCATATGTGGAAGCAGTAATATTAGATTTACAGTAAATACTTTTAGTCCAATCCTATTCAAAATCCTTTTCTTGTAAAATCCACAATTTTAAGTCACTAACCTCTCAGCAGCCTTTTGTCTTCTCTCTTCCCTCTGGTGTTCAAACTTCAGTTCCTCAGCCATGTACCTAGAATGGTAGGAAATGTTTGAAGACAAAAATACTTATATGAACAAAATTTTCCCAAATGTGTTTCTTGCCATTCTTTGATTTATAGCATTTTACTTTCTATATTTTTTATATATAATATATATTAAATAATTTTCTAATGTGAAAGACTGTTTGCAACATTCTTAGCCTCCCACTGTATTTAAAATGCAATCATTGATATGTGTATTTAACAAATAATGTTTTCTAATTTATAGACACTGATAGAAAAAAGAAAGATGAATTTTTGATAGATTTGACGTAGAAACAAAAAGAATAGACAGTTCAAGATGAGTGCAATCTAAGCTTTAATCTAATAAATGTAGTTACTGCTGACTTGTTAAGAATGACCCTGTCTATTCATTTGATTAAAAAAAAAATTGCATTATTTTTCCATCAAGTAAAATTTGGTCAAAATATCTTCACAAAAATACAACTTACATCTTTATTTTGTAAAAAATGTTTTAGTTTCTATCCATAAATTGTAACTCACTCAATTTTTTTTTTTAAAGATAAACACTTTTAATTGATTGTTTGAATATTGTTATAAGAAATTGTTTCTCTATTTCATGAAAAAGAAAATAAAAATTATGATTCATACTCTTGTTTAAACAACAGATTATATCACAATGAATGTATTTCCTTTTCTTCCAGCTATAGAAGGATAGATTGAACTTTCTTGCCTGGGATGGCAGCAGTTTAGGAAAGTACTCTGAATTCAAAACTATAGAGAAGGCAGCAAAAAACCACTCCAGTATCTTTCTTAAGATGCCATGATAATTATAAGATCATAAAGGAAAAGTAATGTACAGAGCCATGAATCATCTGTGTCCTGAATAGACATAACATTTAAACAAAAATTCAAACCTTTTTCAAACTAGTTATTCTGATATAGAAAATCTGGTGATTGATTGATAGTAGCCATTTATATTTGTTGGTGCTTTCAGTGACACAAAAGGGACCTTAGAACACATACACAGTCAAATGGATCTTAAATGATTTTATCTGGACCAGGATTTTTTTCACTGTATAGGCAGTAAAATAAAATATTCAAAGTGGCCACAAGTTGACTGAAAAGAAATTAATTAAAAATTTGAATTTTCAGGATCAAGTGCCACTTGGATCTGGTTCAGAATTTCTGGCCACAGATTTTTATAAGCAGAGCCACATTTAAAAAATGAGTAGTTTTGAACAACTCATTGGTGAGTTGTGAGCCACATGTGGTAGGAGAAAGATGGAGTCCCTGCTGGCTATTGAAATAAATTTCTGGTCTGTCAGTCTGTCATGAAAGAAGACGACTATAGCAAGTAATGTTGTCTAACAAGACATTTTCCTACTCCCAAAAAATAACCAATAAAATGTAAAAAGAGATTTGCATTTTTATCTGTTGCCATAGTGTGATTTGACCAGAGTCGGTGAAAGACAGAGTGCTCTCCCCTCCCTCCTTGTATGTTTACATCAAGTCTATTAGTAAACAAGGAGCATAATTAAAAAATAATGCAATTAAGTTTCAGTTTAACATAACCAACTTTATTCAATTTAAAAGTTAAAGTATATAAATTACTCTAATCAAGTTTATAAGTTTGGTTTGGTGACAGAACAGAAGACTGGTGTTTGAGAGTTCTGAGGATCAATCAAGTGATAAATTATTAGGCTTCAAGCCTCAAATTCATCTGCTCAGTAAACCCTTTCAAAATCTTAGCAAATATATCTTCAGTGAAGCAGTAAAATATAGAAATATTAAAAAATGTGGTCAAAATAAATTACTTCAAGTGATCACTCTTTCGACAGCAACAGCAATAGATACACATACAGATGGAGAACAGTAGCAGTCCAGCCAGAACACCCATGGCAATCAACAGGGCCTCAAAGTTGACTGGAAAAAAAGAATTAAAAAAAAAATATTGATCTCACTTATATCATCAGAAACCTGGAAAGAGACAATGGTCTTTCCCTGATTATTTCAGCAAAAAATTAATTGATTTGTCTTTTACAGCTTATCAACTCTTTCAGGACTATTTAAAGTCAAATATTTTAGATTGTGAAAGACTGTAACATTCTAAGCACCCTCCACATTTATAATGCAATCATTAATATGTGTATTAAAATGTTAATCTTAATTAAGAATATTGCTTACAGTACCCAGTGTTTCCAAGCAGACCCTTGATTGGAATAGCTGATAAATCTTATCTAATTTTGTATTATAAGAATATGAAGTTAGAGTTAGGCAACAGTCAATATTCCTGTGTTATTCCATTTTTTTTTCAAGACATGGACTTAAAATATTTATGACATGAAAAATACTAACTAATGTTAAAAATTGGGAGGTCCTTAACTGACAATAAACTTAGTAATCAACATTAAAGAATTGACAATATCCAACCTCAGTGATCAAGTACAAAGACAAGCTTGCATTTGTTATTCACAAAGTAGGATTGTACTAAAGCTGATTATAATATGTATGGGATATAAGCAAACAAAAAAAGTACATTTTATTTCTGAATTTCAGAGATAATAAGTTATTTACATGGCGATAATAATCTTTTAAATAAAAAAGTAAACCTTTATTCAAATTTTAGAGTTGGAACACAAGCTAACAGTGGTCCAAGGAATTTTGAAATGAAATATCAAATATTTATAGTTGCTAAAGTGACATTAGTATTAGATTCTTTATTTCTTGAGCACAGAATAAATCAATCTTATCTGATTGCAATTTGACAAAACTCAATATTCTGGTAGGGAATACCACAAACACAGAAGCAGGAAAAAAATGTATATTGTGCAACATGTCTATGTTCTATAATTCTATAAACAATTGTTTATTTTCATCACAAGCATGCACATGAAAAGACAGTAAGAGAGTAAAAGAGACTTTTAATAAAAATCGAAAAAACAAAGACACAAGCTACTTACTAAAGCACTTGCTCCAGCGTGCCTGGTTCAGTGGACAAACAGAGGAACTGGGTAAGAGGCTGCCCACTGGATAAGGCTTGCATGTTTTGTCCTTGAAGCAGTAGAGACACTGGAGGAAAAAAAACAAAAAAACATGTTCTTTAGGAACTTGAAAAAATTGATAAAGCTGAAGTGTGACTGATTTGATCACACTTCTAGATACCTACTTTTAAGTATTATATTACATCAGATTGTTATAGTCACACTTTAATCAGAAAAAGAGCTAATATTTTTATTTGTATTTAAAAATAATATATTTTTTTCAGGAAAAATTCTTGAAACTAGTGTGACATAAATTTTAAAATGAGGAGGCTGCTGAAATGTTCTTGGCCTGAATATGAAGCCATAAAAAAAAAATCATTGGTCAGGCTGCTCAGATACCAAAGCCATCTCAACCTACTTTATTGCACTCACCAGCACTGTCTTTACATCATTTTCATGGTGTACTGAAGCAATTTCATGATTAATGGAAAAATCTTCAAGTAACACAGCGCTACAAGCACTGAGGCTATGTTGGAAATAAAATCACTTGCAGTGGCTAATAATATAAGACTATTGTTTTAGAAAGATCTCCTTGTTTGGAGAACTGGTCTCTGGTTGGTAGAAACGTGTGTGTGAGTGTGGGGGTGGAACTCCATTGTAGAGCAACGAGGACTCCTCAAAAATAAAAAATAAAAGTTTATATAATCAATACAATCAACGTACCACCACTAGCAGTGGACAACAGAGACTCTTGAGCTGGCAAGGTAACTGCCGAGCAGAAGTAGAAGATAAAAAGCAGTAATATAAGTTTAAAACTTACTGACAGGTCTTCTACAGTCAATGTGGCAAATGTTTCCTCATGTGGATCATACTGGACACTGGAAAACTTGCAACATATGTTGCAATCCTTCCTGAAGCTATGTGATTAAATAATTACTATTAAACAATAAATTGAATTGGAAGCAGTGCTTTCAAATTTCTAAATTTTAGGCATTTTTGCATATTTATTTAAAGAGATAAATTATAGTATACAATGTGTTTTAAATATGTTGCAAACGTGTGTTGGTACAGACAAAAAAGATTGCATGTGGACATGTTTCTCAACTCCAGTTACATCTAGGTTTTTCCAGTTAGCAGCAGGACAGCATTATTTCTAAATAAAATGTATGGAATGTAACTTTTTGTTTCCATAACCTTTTAGATTGTAGTATTGGTAACCTTAAGTGGGAGAAGTTTAAAATCTATCTGTAAAAAAAAATTTCTTTTTAAAGATTTTTAAGTGGTCTTATAGTTTTGATCGGGAGTGTATTTACAAAAAAAAGAAAAATCTCATTTATACTTACTTTTGCTGATTGGACACATTTTTCACAAGAATTGTTGAATAAAGGACACACTAAAAAAACAAAAAAAAATGTTTTAACTTTTTACATGAAATTCCACTTGTATCAATGATTCAAATGTTATTTAGTCATCAGAAAATGTTTTCAAATTTGTTTTATATGGATAAATATGAATAAATACACAATGCAATTGTCAAAGTGTTGAAATCTAAATTGAAAAAGTAAATATTGTTTGTGATTGTCTTCAAATTATTGCAGTTATTTAAACAGTCAAAAAACATCCGGCTGTTAAATGAAATGAACAAAAATTAGTTTATATTTTGGCAATTTGTTTTGGTTCTAGAGAACTTTTTATTTTGGTCAGAAATCCAAGGTCTCTTTAAATGTGACTGAGTAGCACTGATTTACAGATAGTAAAGTTGATTAGTTCAAAGACTCTTCACATAAGTCGCAGAAATATATATGTTCAATGAAAGAGAATTAGTTTCTCCAGATCTCATCTGAATCCAATAAATAATCATCAAAGAATTAGATAGCTCCAAATGAATTAATACCTTCTATACTTGGTTTAATTTATGCTGTAAAAGGTCACAAAACCAGCCCACAAATACTTTATAAAGCAGTGCAAAGCAAAGAAGAAAGAAAAACCTCAACAATCAGAATAATAGCTTTTACTGCCATCATGCTGAAGGCTAGCATGCATTCAACTAGTTTTGAAATAGAAAATACACACACACACACAAAATAAAAGAATAAATGTAGAGACACTAAAAGTACACAAAACCATTGAGGTGATGCTCCCAAAAGTGTATGGATAACTATTTTTTTTAAAATGTTAATAACTGTGTGTCAAGAATCAAGAGTAGAATTGACCCAAATATGTGATTCCCTTCAAGTTAGGTTATTTTTCAATCTTTTTTTACAAAACTATTTTTTTTATATGTCATAATTCAAGAACTGTCATTTAAATAAAGGCACATTTTTTTCCAGTTATGAGATAATGCTGAAATGTTCTTGGCCTAAAATTTGACCAAACACCAGAATTTTGGAAGTGATGGGCATTTTGGTACACCCTACAGACTTCAGTGCATTGTGGTACAGTGGATATCAGCTCGGAACAAGAAGCTGTGGAGCCGAGTTCGAATTCCAGTTGAATCCATTGTATTCACTTATGCTCAAATACCCTTGGGAAAGGTATTAATCCATCTCTTCCTTCCAGTTATGGGTTAAATAGCAGGACAGATTGGGTTCTAAAGCCTTGGTCAGCAACCAGTCTACCGCAGAAAGCAATGGCAACCTACTGCGGGATAATCTTCTGCCCAGTCATGATCGCCCAAGTGTGTATCACGTATGGCACTTAACTGACTGACTGACATACTTCAGCTTTATGTAAAAGAATCTGTCTATAAGGTTATTTAAAGAAAAAAAAAAGGAAAAAGAAAACAAAATCAAACCAAAAATACACTTTGAAAATTAAACAAATATGTATAAATATAATCTGTCTCAATATTGTAGTATTTACCTATGTGCATTACATCCCCCCACCCCTCAAAAATAAAAAGGCAATAGAGCATCATCCATTTTAAAAGATGAGACGAAGGAGTAATAAAAATCAGGACATCAAGCTTGTTGCTCTAATTTTTTCTTTCATATATAGTCATCCCTCAATTAATGCTTTTTCAGTTAGTGTGCTAAAACTTTTATATACCAAAATTTGATTAGTGCAAACATAATACTTGATGGTAAAAATTCTTCAGTTTAAGCATAGTAATTGAAAATATTTTTAGTTACTGATGTACACCTTAGCCACACTAATCAAGGGATTCATATATCCCTTGATATATATATATATATCTCATAGCAACATAAATTAATAAATATACATATGAGGGTGCACATATAGTAATATTATTCAGGTGTTAATAAAATGGTGCTCAATGTATGAACAGAGCTGTGTTTTTTATATATATAATATACATATTCTATATCTACGGCATGACTCAGAGTTTCATGCGTTATGCAATCATCAGATGCATAATTTAAACTGACAGTTTAATAGATTTGAATTTCAATTCACTTGAAGTTCATGGGAATTAAAACTTATGAAGTTAAGTTACTGCTTTTTTAATAACTTGATTAAAAATTCAAATATTCTAAGGTTACATGTAGATAAAAATTTAAAATTTAAATAAAAAATAATAAAATGCAGACAGAAAAAAATCAAAGGGGTGTAAATCTTAAAAACATAAAAATTTAAATAATCATATATTGCATGTAGATAAAAAATTAAAATATTAAAATTTTAAATTAAATTAAATACAATAAAGATGAAAATAAAAATTACGAATTAAAAAGTAAAATTTAGAATTAAAATTAAATATTGTAGGGAGCAAAAATAAAAGGGGTTTAATTTATAGTTGTTAAAAGTAATATGGTTGGGGAAAGAAAAGGGCAAACATATAGAGGAATCTACATCAATCTGGGTCTAAGAATTTAAGTATTTTTCTCTATGACAGTATTAAATCACTTTTTTTTATTAAGCAAATTGATATGGTTTAAGATGACAAATTATTCTCAAAGGCATAGATTGCATTTATCTCCTTTTCCATTGTAAGGTTTGGATTTAGCCAGGATATTCTAGGTAATAATTGGGTTCTTATTGTTTTTTAATTTCCAATATTGTATGGAAAAAGCAGTACTTTTGCTGTATTTACAGTTGTTTAAAGACATGTGGTTGTTAAATCTTTTCCTGTTGGAAATCTTCTCCTGTTCTCTTTAAAGTCTACAATAAATGCCTTACTGCTTATTGTTTTCTTGCATGTTAAAACTACTCTTCTGTCGTTCCAGTCATTAAAAACTCAAATGAACAGTCTAATCATTCAAAGTATCAGTCTTAGTTTTCTATCTTTTTGGCAAAGTATTAGTGGCTCTAAATAACTGAATTAGTGAAGCAATATGCCTTTCACTTCTCTACTGCTGATACATTATCAATTATTGCTTTAGATAAGAATGGTGAAGATCAGGCTATTTCCCTAGATATCTTGAAGGCACTTGACAGCATTTAGCATGTTTGGGTTTTATCACAAGTTGAAACATTATGGTATTTCTGGACAATTTCTTGAATTGATTCAAACTTAAATTGTTAAATGAAAGTGATTTTGAATGGCCACTTTTCTAGACCTATTTGAATTAATCCATGTGGACCCAGGGCTCTATCCATAGACCTACATTGTTCCTAATTTCCATCAATGACCTTCCTGATGTAATCAGTTCTCATCTTGGTATCTATGCTGATGACATATATTTACTCCTGTTTTAACAGTCAGTCTGATAGATCAGCTGACCTTATCAAACCCAAGAAATGACCTACATTCTGTTAACTGGGGCAAAGAATGGCTCATTTATTTTAATGCCTTTAAAATGAAACTGTCCTCTTTTAATCATCTGAGAGAACCTTTTGCCTTCTATCAGCATGGCTGATGTTAACCTCTAGGAGAGACTAACATTCTCTGGATAATGTTTTCTACCAAGAATTAAGTTTTTTCTATTACAATAGCCAAAAACTATGTACCATTCTTTTAATTTTTATGATGTATATTTAATAGAAATTGTACAATTTAGGAAGTACAACTGTTCCTTCTTTTTAATGAAAAATTTAGTAGCATCTAGACATTTTAACTTGGCAAAGTTTCTAACAGGTTTCTACTGGCCCCATTTCTGTTTGCATGGAAAATGTTTTGTGTTAGAAAGATGGAACAAATAAAAATACAACAATCCATTCACATCATTTAAAGAGATAAGAAAATGCTCATAAATTTTTCTTAACAAAGTTAGTTGTATACAAAAAGAGTTCTGATTTATCAGTTGAGATATAATATTCTCTTAATAAAAGACTTTGGCAGTCCAGATATTAAACTGATTCTGTGAATGCATGTGCATTTTTTGCCTCATAATGTTCTAAAATCTCTTTGTATATATTTTTTCAGACATCAATAAACTCTCTGCAACCATATCCAACAACTTGGAATGACAAAAGAAGAAGTCAGCTTTTTATCATTGTAGCCGAGAAGGAGAAATCAGTCTTTGGTTACTGCATACCTCTTTCTGTCACCATCTGCTTTCTGCTCACCATTAATTATATAGTTACTGGCTTTTGAGATTTAAACTTGATTGTAGTCAACCATTTCCATGGGGGTGTATACAAAGAAAACAAAAGTTTTAAATTTGTAAGTTAATGTGTTGGTACTACTGGCTTTATGCTAAAGGTAAGCCTAGTTAATTGAGAGCACTTCCAAGTAGCAAATTCTTGATAAACTGTTAATTTTTGTTCTCTTACTGAGATAGCCATAATGTCTCATGACTTATTTAATAAAAGTAACTATGGGAAGTAAAATTTCTTGACTTCATAAGGTTTCAAAGTTCTCCAATATAACTTCTAGATTCATAGCCTTATGACATCTCCTCCACACTTAAACTTGATTATCTGCCAGAAAGAACAAGAAATGTGACTAGTCTTTCATTTTGGTAGGGGTGGTGGTGCAGTAATTGATAACGTGGTACTCTGGTTGGTCAATGGAATGCTGTGCAAACTGTAATGAATTGAATTGGGATCTGATTTGTGAGGAGGTTACCATCTTTGTCAGTCATCATGGATCCTGTTCTTACATCCAAATTTTACATGTGACACTGATGTCTTGTCTAAATTCAATTATTCCTAGTATACACTTGCTATAGCTGCTTAAAAAAGCCTAGAGCAGTGGCCTCTTTGGAGATAATGTCCCATCTTTGTTACTCCAATCATATTATGGTGAAGAGATGTAGAAAAAATAAAACAAACTGTTCATAGACTCATGTCCAAATACTTGCAAATCTTCTCCCTGCAGATGATTTTCTTGCTGCCCACTTGTTCAACGCCACTGACTTAAGGCATATACATGAATCCACAGGCAGTATATCGAGCTATTTCATCAACCATTTTCTGTTATAAACAATGGATTGAATGTGCTCCAGTTTTTCTTTATATTGTGGAGCCAATGACACTGGCAGACACATATCCTCAGCCTTTTTGAAGGCAAGTGGATTTCTTCTGCACTGTGACACGATAACTAGGCATATATTAAAGTGGGTTTGTAAAATATGTATTTTATTATAACAGATTAAGAATAGAAAATGGTTAAGAATAGAAAAATAGTTTAAAAATGTGTTTTGTTTAACAAAAGTACTAAATGAAAAAGAAAAGGAAAAAATAAATAAATAAACGCCTTTTCTCTTATAAGTAAATTTAAAACATTTGACTAAATGATTTGATGTGATAGGTGACCAGGTCAAAAACTGTCTTTACTGTATCTTGACCACACATTAAGAAAATAAAGAAAAGATAATAGAATTTTCCCTTTTTCCAGGCAATAAAAAAAAAACGCCTGGTTACAGGTAAAGTGTCAGGGCTATAAAAACATCCGACGGCCTTCACACGAAGCTTTATTAAGATAAAAAAAATCTTGGAAAATACGTCGTTGGAGGCTAAGTGTAGACGGGATGTCTGCGGGATGTTTACACATCAAAGGAAGCAAAATTTAAGTACCTTGAAATTTTGGACTTACAGTCACCAATGTTTTTGTTTTAAGCTGATCATCTAGTGGACTTCTGATTATTTCAATATAAATACAAGTGATTTTTCCGAGCCGATCAGTTGAGTTCAGCTGGGCATGTGCTTGAAGTAGCTATGTGTGTCAGGCACACTGAAGAAGGGAAACTGTTTGTCTGAGTCAGTCGGTTCGGCATTTGGTCTCCATTAATTAGAGTTATAGCTGAGTGTCACATCACCTGCCCCAACTGCAAGACTAACTCTGAACGAAATAAAGCATCGATTTAACTCATCCAAGTTGTGGAAAGTCATTCCTTATAGTTTATCTTGTGCCCCCAGCTTGAGACTTCGACTTTTTCAACCAACCCCTGGCAACATCACAGCGTGGAGAATGGCTGCCAGAGAAATTGTTCGGACCTCCACTAGGGTGTTACAGCACACTCACTCCTGATCTCCAGACCACCAAATATGGCAGCTATGGGCTGGCTTTTTTTCCATGCACTTCACAGTGGAGGAATGGTACAAATCTCATCAGATTAATTGTCAGATGTGTTGGGGCTAGTGGAAAATATAATAAAATATATAGAAGAGAATTATGATAAATCAATAGCCATATGTATATCATACAGATAGAATGATAGACAAAATCACTACTTTCTTAAATTGGCAAAATGCTGTTGTAAAAGTTAGTCCTTATATTTTCCAGTAAAGCTAATTCTTGCTTAATGTAGCAGTGACTTGCCTCGGCAACCTAAATGGGCCAGAGTCAGGGGTATGTTTTGTAAGCGAGTGCGGCGACAGCGAATTGGCGAGCATTGGTCAGATGGAGAATCAGACAGCACTTCGTGTTAAACAGAATTGGTGTCGCTTGTAGCTGTTTATATTTACTGTGCTGAGCGTGCATTGGCTGAGTGGTAGCCAGGTCGAATGGGTAAAACGTGGTATGCTCATTTTGAAAAGGGGGGGGGTGTTGTTATTTGAGTTGTCGTTCGTGTGAGAATAGCGTTTCGGAGATCAAGACATGTGAATTTGGTTTGCCTTTTTGAAATACTTTCCTGTGGTTGCTTCCTACCAATACATTTTTTTTTCTTTTTGCAACAGGCTAAGTTTATTTTGCCTACCTTTCCTTCCATCATGGCGGACAAAGTTTTTGATATCCAGCTGATCAGCCGTGCTGTGACTGATATGCCGATGGTAGAATGATTGAGAACGTTGAACTAGTTTGTGAGCTTTGTAACATGGACAAAGTTGAGCATGTCTTGCCTCTATGGCTGTGCGGCAGCGCTCTCACTGTGTATCGGCAGTTGATTAAAGAACAGAAGGCAGAAATGCGCTGCTCTGGTGGATTCTGGGTGCTCACAGACACTGGTGAGGAAAGCTGTATGCTGTCTATGGAGGTAATGGTTTTATCCGTTGCATCAGACAGGCTCGTCCGGTGACTATTGAGGCCTTGATTGTCGATGGGCGATTATTAGGATATGATCTCATTCTCGGAATTGATGCAATCAGGGAGCTCGTTGGTGTGCATTTAACCAGATTGGGATAAGTACGCTTTCCTGATGAAAGGTCAAGCTTGTGTGCCACCATTGCTATTGATGAGCCTGATTTCAGGGTGACATTTGACAACAACAATAAAGTATGGACTGCCTCATGGAAATGGACAAGTGTTCATGCATCCAGTGAATTAAAAAATAAGGTACAAGAATACACAGTATCTTCCTATGCTCGGGATGCATATGAAAAAGAACTTTTGTTGTGGCAACAAAATGGATGGCTAATACCATCTCCTGAAAAGGAGCTTGGCCCACCTAAGGGTTTGATTTCTTTGATGGCAATTGTGCAGGAGCACAAGAAGAAGATCCAGACTATCGGGAATTAAATCAATTTGTAGAGGCATTTACTTCAGATGCGAATGTGTGTGCAAAGAAACTTAGAGACTGGCAATGACAAGGAGCCAATGTATCGCTGTTGGACTTAAGAAAGGCCTACTTACAAGTTCATGTTGATAAAGCATTATGGCCCTTTCAGACTGCGGTTTTTAGAGGTCAGCAATTTTGCTTAACTTGGTTTAGTTTTGGATTAAATGTGGCACTGCTTATCATGAAAGCTATTATTGGTACAGTAGTAAATCAAGATCAAATGATTAAGCTCGCCACGTCAGCATATATTGATGATATTTTCATCAACGAAGAACTGGTTTCTGCAGTACATGTGCGGGAGCATCTCGCTGATTAGGGCTTGTCTGTAAGGATCCAGAACGATTAGAAGATGGAGCCAAAGTCTTAGGCTTGCAGGTCTGGGGGAGGACGGCACACTCTGATGGAAATAAAGAAGTGAAGTCCCAGATATTCCACTGATAGTCACCCGTTGAAGCATCTTTTCACTTTGCAGGTATTATGGATATAACAGCCACGCACACACCTACACACATTGAGATTGATCTCTGTGTGGTAGCAAGGAGATGGTCACATGGGAACCTAAAGTCAGTTTTGGGATAGCAGGTCATGGATGGTTGACCCAGACACCCTTAGTAACAAATGTCTAGACAGAAAATAGACAGATGCTAGACATGAAGTCGTGAAGCAGCAGGAGCTAGAATCTGTGCCAAAGACAAGTCAAGTGGAAAACAGAGATTGGAAATTAGTTGCAGATCAGATCTTGGGTTAGCAAGTTGCGTTTGCTGAGCGCTGATAACTTATGAAAAGAAAAACAAACGCATTTGAGATAATGGTTTAATTTGACCAATTCATCTTAAGCAACTCTGGATAAGAAAAATGAACTTATAAATTCTTATTCATTAAAACAAGAAGATGAAGCCAAATTGTTAAGGTAGAAAGAAAAATAGCGACAAAGATAAGATAAGAGAAGAAACCGTAATTTTATTTGTATGCTGATTCTTATTTGTTAAAAGAAGAGAAAGAAGGCCAAGCTGAGTTGTTTCTCGAGAAAAGAAAGAAAGATAGCAATGCAGGGAAGATAACGTGTGAACAAAGAGATATTGTAGAGAAGAAACTGCAGAATTGTTGGAGTGCAGAAAATACGCTTGTTTGAAGAAAGAAATAAAGAAGAGTGCGGATATTTCAGAATATTTGTATGCTGAAAATATGAAAGCCAACTGGAAGAAAGTAGAGAGTTATAGATAAATACATTTCAAGTGTACTGTGTTTGAGTCCGAAGTTATATAAAGAAAGAGGAAGAAAGAAAAGAAAAGACAGTAAAATAAGAGAAGGAATTGACATAAGTTATTATACAATTAGGCCCATGTTAGAACACGCATACACTTCCATGAATATTATGTTACCACAATCATAGCACATGTGCTCATAATTATATGGTTCTCTCCATTTTATTTTGTGTTAATCTCTTGCATTCGTATTCACCTGTATTCATTCATATTTGTTGATATTTGTCGTAAATTGTTATTTCGACTGAGTTGGGTATTCGAATATAAGTTTTGAGGTTCAGGTCATTGGACACTTATTCATACTCATATATATATACTTTTTTATTTTAATACTTTGTTACTTATTAAAACTTTATATCAAAAATCATTTCGCCTTGTTGTTCATCCTTGAATTGTTGGTCAGTGCATGTGTTGATATTGAAGCAGACCTGACAAGATTACAGTTTGATTATATCAACTGAACAGTGATTTCATTTTCTTATTTTTGTTTATCATTGTCCATTTGTCATGATCTAGGAGAGATAACCCGTATCTGTCCATAGATGCGGAAATGTAAATATTCACAAATCGACGTGCAATCATCTTGATGGTTATCATCAAGGTAGGCATATGACAGCAGGAAAGTTGTGGGCCATTACTCTGTACGTGGCTGGCTCAGAGTGGCGAATGCATTTATAAAACGACAGGCAACCGGTGACCAACAGATGGGATGATGAAGTCAAGGATGTCTCTCTCCGTTCCATGCTAACAGAAACGGTGGCCAAGATATGTAGCCTGTAAGAGGAGACTGGTGCGTTGATGGTAGGGAGATGAAGGTGTGGGTGGACGCAAGTTCTGTGGCCACAGGAGTGGCATTAGAAGTAACTGGGAGCATTGTGGAGGATGCTAGTTGCTTGCATCTAGTTGAAGATGCCAAGCATATAAATTTGGCTGAGCTCGATGCTGCAATAAAAGATGTAAATCTGGCCATAAAATGGCAAGCTTCAGTGTTACATTCAGTTACAGATTCAACCTGTGTACATTGATGGATGTCGGACACCCTAACTGGAAAGGCGCAAAGGCAATGCTTAGAAACATTGCGAGCATTGACAGAGGAATATGCCTTGACAATGGATGTAACGCTGGTGAAGTCCTGTTTAAACCGTGCAGACTGCTTGACCCGAGTACCACGGAGATGGTTAGATTCACATCAACATAGAGAAGAATCGATGCCAAAAGGTTGCGCCATTGTGGAAAGTAGATTAAACAAAAACTAGGTGATCAATATACACCACCAAAGTGGCTAAACTGGGTGTGAAAAGAACATTATATTTTGCCAGGTCTGTTGACCCATTAGTGTCTAGAAAATTTGTTGAATCTGTTGTCAGAACTTGCGAAGCCTGCCGGTCAATTGATCCTGTGCTGGTATGTTGGAAAAAGGGGACATTAGGCGTAAAAGTAACTTGAGATTGGTGATGGATATTACCCACTATAAAGGCGGTCATTTTCTAACACTTATTGACTGCGGGCCTTCTCGGTTTGTGATATGGTGACAGCTGCACTGGCAGGACTCCGTTAGTGTTGTTCATCAACTGGAGGCAATTTTCTATGAGAGGGGCCTGCCAGCTGAGATCTTGACAGATAATGACACTATAGTCATTTGTCAAAATTTCAAGAACTTTTTAAACATTTAGGGGGTACACTTGAGATTTAGATGTGTTTAGGTTTATAAGCACATCTAAGCACATCTAGCTGGGAATGGAATTGTAGAATTGTGACACGATAACTAGGCATATATGTATTTTATTATAATAGATTAAAATAGAAAATAGATTAGAATAGAAAATAGTTTAAAAACAAAAGTGAAAAAGAAGAGGAAAAAATAAATAAATAAACGATTTTTCTTTTATGAGGAAAATTGTGGAAGAGACAACGGTATCCGATTACTGTTTTAAATCCTACCACTCTTCTGGTAAATATTTGACTCAGTGATAAAGTTCAGCAGGTAGGTTTTCGAGTGACCCGGTCAAAGGTTGTCCTTTACTGTATCTTGACCACACATTAAGAATTTTCCGGCGGAAGCTTTATTAAGATAAAAAAAAAAAAGATAACTGAAATTTCAGACTTACAGTCGCCAATGTTTGTCACCGGTGGTCTAAAGCATTTCCGGATTTCCGGATTTTCATTTAAATAAATAGAAGTCAGTTAAGTGAGTCAGTCAGTTAAGTTGAGTTAAGTAGAGTTGAGAGTTCAGCCGGGTGCGAGCTTGAAGTAAGGATCTCTGTTCGTCTTGTTTCGTTCGGTTCGGATTTGTTGATCTCCATTAATTAGAGTTAGAGCTGTGTGTCACATTCGCCTGCCCCAACCGAAAAGGCTAACTCTAAACGAATAAAGCATCCTTTCAACTCATCCAAGTTGTGGAAGTTCGTTCCTTATAGTCAATCTTGTACCCCCAGCTGTCTGGCCGACATTTTCAACAAATTTCCGGCAACATCACAGCGTGGAGAACGGCCGCCGGAGAAAATTGTTAGGAAGGACCGTTGGGGTGGTACAGAATGTTGTCATAGGTGTATAAAAACTATCACAGCCAGAAAACAATGTTCGGTGTCAGAGGCTGTCTACTGGCACAATGACACTCCCAAGGACAGTCTTTCAGCTTCCGCAGCACTGGCCGATATGTTGCATAGGTACCACATTCATGTACAAAACATTGATACAGCGCACTCACATATGCCACAAAACAGTCATATAATGTACAAAGAAGGGGACATTGTCTGGGTTAAAAGCCCAAAAAGCAGATGCACGACCAAATTTAAAACAGGTCGCGTAACCCAGGTAATTAGTCTGCTGTCGGTGTGAATTGATGGCACACCGCAACATATAAAAAATTTACGCCCATTTTTAGGATCAGATCTGTTGACAGACACTGATAGCGACACAGAGGAGAGTGAACGATTTACATATTTAAAACCTAGTTCACCAGGTACTTCCTCTAGTGCCAGCAGTTCAGAGATTAATGCTGGAGCACCCGATGAAACTTCAGGCTGTAGTTTGTCCGAGAAAGAGACTTTCGTTGTTCCTCTTTGAAGAAGTACCCGACAGAAGAGACCCGCCCCAAGATCCATGAAGTTTCAGTATTTTCATAGTTGAATTTGAATATTTTACCCATGTAACATCTTCAGGAATTATTCCTTTATATAAATGTCAAATTTTTCTTAAAAACCCTCTAAATTTAAATGTTAATAATATTTAAAACTTAGTATGGAACTGACAAATAAGAAAATATAACATATCACTTCACCATCAATCAACCTAAAACATGTTCAAGTGCAATCATGCTACAGCTTGGCTGAAACAAAATCAGCAATGGAGGAGCAAACAGTTTTTGGCATCAAGAAAAAATGCAAAACATCCAAGATAAAAACAACAGCAACTTCATGTACACAATGAGAGAAAGAAAAAAGAATGTCAAGCTGACGCTGAGAAACAGAATCATTAACTTGATCATCAAGCATGTTGTTATACTCTGCTGCAATTTTTTTTTTTAATCGTTTCTCCCCAAGCAAAGCAGTAATGCCACTGATGTGCAGGGGGCTACATAAGCAAGAAAGATTAGATAGAAGGAGAGTAAAGAGAAAGGCGAACCAGTTACAGGGGGTGACAGAGAAGGGAGCAAGAGAAGGATGGGAATACAGGTGTGATGACAGTTGCAAAGGTAGAGAGAAAGAAAAAGATATACAGGGTGATGTAGAAAGAAATGGAGTCAAGTGGTTAAGAAATGGGTATTGACATTGCATTTAAATTCCTGGAGGTTGTAGCCATCAGGAAAACAAGAATATGGAAGAATGTTTCACAGGCAGGAAGTGCGAGAAAAACTGCTGGAGTAGAACTGTTGGCTGCATTTGGTTGATCTAACTGTGAATAGATGGGACCCAGTTGCCAGTTTGGTTGCATGAGTAAACTCACGTGGCAGAGACACCAGTGACTTATGTTCGTCAGAGCAGAAACCATGAAAATATTTATAGAATAGACAGAGGGAAGCCACATCCCGTCTGTGAGAAAGTGGCTGGAGTTGAACTGTCAAGTTGGTACCTATCACATTACTGATTATCCTTTGGAGCCTGTCAAGAACACTGAGATGAACAGTGGGGGTGCCTTACCATATATGACAGCAGTATTCCATGCATGGACTACTGATTTGTATATGTGCAAGATGGATTCAGGCAGAAAAAACACTCTGGCACGACACAGTAATCCAACCTTTTAAGCAGTGGATTTCACTATTGACTCAATGTAATGATTCTACTTGAGATTGGAAAATAGGGCAAGGCCGAGGAGGTGCAGTGTATTGCTCTCAGGGAGACTAGCTTGGTCCACGCTTATGGGAAGCAGGAGGGGTTGCCTGTGCTGATAACAGACAGCAGCTTCATCTTAGACACATTAAAATGTACAAGCCACTTCTTACCCCATTCCACCACTGAGTGTAGATCCCTTTCAAGATCAGCAGTGAGGTTATGCTTGTCCGCCTCACCAGATTTCTTACCGATGTGGGAGTAAATCGTGGTGACATCTGCAAAGATGCCTACTTAGCACTTCATCACGTCTGGGAGATCATTTATGAAAATAAGGAAGAGCGTCTGGCCTAGGATAGAGCCCTGAGGGACACCAGTGTTTGTACAGTAGGATGTAGAGGCATGCCCATTCAAGACAACCTTCATTAAGCGATTAGATAGGAAAGAGTGAATCAGATAAAGCAAGCGTCCAGTGATACCATAACTACATAGCTTGTGTAGAAAGCCAGCATCTCAAACCTTATTAAAAGCCTTGGAGATGTCCACGGCAACAGCACAAGCCATGCCGGACTTATCAAGGGCCAGTTATATATACTCCATGATGGTCATTAGCGTATCAGCTGTAGACTTGGTGAAGCGGAAGCGGTACTGCCTGTTTGAGAATAGTTTATGGGCTGTAAGTTGTTGAACTAGATCAGCATTAATAATGGCCTCGAACACTGTCTCGAAAATTGGTAGTAGGCTGATAGGGCGATAGTTGGATGGGTCCGAGGGTTCCCCTGAGTTCTTAAATACAGGGACCACAGAAGAGGACTTCCAGCATGCAGAAAAACAGGAAGCAGAAAGGCAATAATTGTAGAGTTTAGAGAGGACAGAGGAGAGTTCAGAGGCACATTTCTTAAGGACAATGACTGGGATTCCATCACCTCCACTCGCCTTATGGGGGTCAAGTTTTTATATCATCTTAGATACCAGTGACGAGGTAATGTGAACATCATTTAGTTTTAATAGGGAAGTCAGGTGTGGGTACTCCAGATGAGTCAAATGTGGAGTTGGATGAGAATCTACGAGCAAAGCACTTGGCCTTGTCTGCTGATGCTGTGAGGACCTCAAATTCATTGATTAAGGGAGGAATGGTGGATTTGCTGTTGTTCAGCACACGTTTGCATAGTCGCCAATAGTCCTTGGAGCCGAACTTGCGCTCAGCTATGCGTTGTCTCATTCTTTCAGCAAACAACCGCTTGGCGTCATTCAGGATCCTCTTGCACTCATTACGAGCAGAGGTAAATAGGCACCTATTGTGGTCAGATGCATGTCTCTGAAATAGTCGGGAGTAGTGGTTCCTGTGGGCAATGGCAGCCAAACAGGCAGGAGAGAACCAGGAGGAGGAATGAGGTTTAAGATGAAACTTCCTGGTAGGTATGAAGGCATCAATGCCAACTTTCACCCGGGAAGAAATCTCAGAGGCACAGTCATCAACTGGAAGACCGAACACATTTCCCCAAGGGACGTTGCATAGGAAATCACGACACACGTCCCAGTCAGCTCTAGTAGCAATAGAAGATCCTGTAGGTAAGAGGCTCCTGGGGAAAGTGAAAGTGGGGAGAAATATTGAGAGAGACAACAGCATGATCGGAGTGGCTGAGAGAGCAAAGCTGCGAGACTTGGCAGAGTCAGGTACAGAGGTGAAGCATAGATTTAGCAGAGAGACGTGTCCTGAGAAGATGCTGGGAAAGTGTGTGGGGAAATCCACCACTTGCATAAGGGATTGAGAAATAGCAAAGTTCATGGCGTGGATGCCAGCTGAATTAGTAACAGTCTTTTAACCACTCAGCATGATGGGTGTTAAGATTTCTGAACACAAATATATGAGCAAATGGGTAGGATGAAGTAGCCTTATCTATATTGTCAGAAATGTTGTCTAGCAGAGAGCAGTCAGGAGAGGAGGGGGAACAGTACAGAAAGAAAAGTTAGCTAACCGAACCGAGAAGTGGCAGACATATATGGGTGGTCAGGGGATTCGAGGGATGTCACCCTAGCTAGGAGAAGGTGTTCACTAACATAGACCCCCAGCCCATGCATAGGGACAGTGGAATCCTTCCTTAAGAGGTGAAGATAGCTAAGGATCGAGAAGTCAGAGGAGGGAATTGAGCAAGCCTCTCAACAACCATCAAGCAGTTGTAGGCTGTTAGACGACCTGCTGACATGCAGGGTGCTGCTGCTGTTGCCACCATGACCACTCCTCTCAAAACAATTGTTATAACTCCCAGGTTTGACTAATCACCCCACTCTTTACACATGGAATCCAGCTGAATATCATCTCAACGTCGTCACCATCCAAGTACAAGACTTCCTCCTCACTGATGCAGTCACATCAGCAAACCTAACACACTACGTCAGCTGACTAGCCAGCTTCAACACCGCCAGGCTCCTGACACCAGACCATCACAATTTATAACAACTTTGTCACCAACCAGATTCATCAATGCCTCACCTTGTCACCTCACCTTAGCATATCCAACTCAATACAAGCATTTCCCATGCAGTCATTACCATGACCCCGATTTGTAGAACATTAGCTTACCGGCTACACCAATCCCTTGTCACAGTGACTGACACTACAAGTGTGTGATCCGGTTTCTTAGAATAGTCCTACCAGCTATATTTCTTGTCACCTTGGCAACCAATGCACCCGACCATGAATTGACCTACCACCATGACCTCAATCAACCAACATGTGCACCAGATCCAACAAACCACCATATCCTGTGACCTCATTCAAACCAACACTAGAAATCCATCAACTTCCAGTGTTACCTTACACTTAATTCCATCCTGTTGATAGGAAATTGACAATTCAGTAATTTTACAACAACACTGTAAGATATTTTTATATCAAACAAATACATGTTAAAAAACTAATCCTTATAATTCCTTTCACAAACAAACACTTATAACAATGTGAAGTCTATTAAAAATGCATAATTAGTATTAAGTAGTGACTTGGAAGCACTGAAAGATTAAATTAGATATCAAGATCAAAACCAATAACTAACTGATGACAGGAAAATCAGTTCATTTATCTTCACCTTAAAACAAAAGAAGAAAAGGCACTCAGTGATTCTGAGTATTTAAACAAATCCAGCAGTTGTGATGAAGAACCATTTCAGATGACCTTTAACTATAAAAGGCCAAGGCCAATGGGTTGCAGTATATTATTATGACTAACTTTTACACTGGCCAAGTCATTAAAATTGCATTTTCATTAATGGAGATGCAATTTGTATGTGTGGTGATAAAGTTTTTAGCTCCAACAAAGAGCAGAAATTATTATTTCCAATGGCCTTTGTTAGATATTATTGCACAAATCAAACCAATATTTGTCTTTAAATGGGACTTTGGTATAATATCAGTTACAAGTAATGGCTGGAAATGGAGTGTTCCAGAAATATTAGTCATATCAGAAGCTTATAAGAAAATTCAGTTGGCAAATCACCATTAAGAGTAAACCATTCACAATGTCCAAAAAGTTTTTTCTATCAGTTTAAAGCACTATCAAAGTATTTTTCTGTTTGTAAAACAAATTTCTAAATTACTGTCATGGTTTTGACAAGTTGAAAATTATAAAATTTCACAAAATATTCCCAATAATATGCATATTGCAAAAAGTACTGATAAAAAGAGTTGTTAAATTCCTCATCCCAAAATTAGTTTCAAATATTGCTGCTGGATCTGGACAAATGAGGAACACGTATATAAAAAAAAATATAATCTTATATTTTTATTCTTTGTTGGTGATGTTTGTGTGGAGTAGTAGAGTAGTCAGATAGAGTTCATGCACATGAAGAGTCTGTTGAGAGTTGGAAGCCAGTAGGGATCTCTGTCTTTTCAGCCATAAATTATAGACTTTATAGTCTTTAAACTTCCATGCATTTTTGCTTTTACAGGCTGTCAATTTCTTGACTTTATCTATAGCTGGACATACATGCCAATCATAGCTGGTGGTCCATTGCTTTTCAAGCCAGTTGTCACTTTCTTTCGTTACACTTCATCTACTGCCAGATATATCTGTCAACCACATTCTTGTCACTTTATGAACTTACCTACAGCCAGATGTTACTCTCAAGTACATCCGCCATTCAAGGTAACATATTACACAAAGTCTCACGCAAGTACCTCCAATAAATACATTTTAAGATAAGTTCAGTATAAACTTCACTTGTTTTTGCCCTACTGTCAAATTTTGATTCTGTTTTTATGTGGTTAAATATAGTTTCTTATTAAAAATAAAAAAACTGAAAAAATAAATAGCTTTTTGGAACCTCTTTATGTACACATCCACATAGTCACATACATTCATACACACCACATCAGTTTTGTCAAGTAATGATTGGTTAATATATCACCAGTGCATTCATTACAAGACAATTTACAAATCATGTTATTTTCAAGTAATCGTTTTTGTTCACTTTTGGTAGAAGATTGGATCAAACAAGCCTTTTCCAGTCTACCAAGAACATGCTCGCTGATTGGTTAATTTTTAGCCAATCAAATTATTTGCACGTGAAAACCAACTTTTCCTGCACAGGCATATTGAACCTCTTAGCTGCAATATAAGGAGTGGACTTATTCAATAGCACGTGATATTAAAAATTTAAATCATCATAATAAATTTGCTAATTGAGCTAATAATATAAATTTGGTACCATTTTTTATGGCTTATCAAGATCTAAACTTGTGGTGAAGGTTTTTAGATCTATTGAAAACAAAATTCTTAAGTTTGAGATACCTGCAACATAGTGATTTTTCACTACCTAAAAAGGTCTGTGCTTACACATTTGCTGGCAAGGTAATGTGCAAACTTTTGAGATTAAAATAATGTGGTGCTTAGGCATTTCTCAGTCATTTTGCTGTTGAACTTAATGTAGTGAAAGAGATAATCATCAGCTACCTCGAAAAAGTGTTTGTATTTTGTGTGTGATCTGCCGAAGAAAAATTACCAAAAAGTACTTAGCAAAAATCTACTTTAAGGACTAGAATCTATGGTAATGTTTTTTCCTCCCTTGAATGGCGTGTCCAATCAGAAAGATCTTGGTGAATATAAGCTGTTATTTTTCGCTAAGGAGAGACTTGGATTTTTCCGAGGTTGGTGGACGAACATGCGTTTTTGCTGGTTAGAAGTGAAGATTGGAGGTGTCACCCCATTTTGTAGTTTCTACGTTGACTGTTACTGTGATTTGACCACAAGTGTTGCGGTCAAGAAACAAATCTATTGCAGACGTTTGTTGCAACTATAAGTGGACAGATGTTTTTCTTTTTATACCAACAAATAACTCATCAAAACCTGTAGATGTGATATGCACAACAAAGGTAACTGGCTCTTTCACCAGCACACAACTCCTATGTCTAACAAAGTAGTCCTGTGACTATGAAATTTTTCTCCTTCATCACTATTCTTCTAACATGTCATAATCTGGTTTCCACCTCTTCTATGACAAAGTTATATTTGAAAGGCAGGAACTACCTGGCAGATAATGCACTGACATGTGGTTTTAGCTGTAGTATCACAAGAAAGATCTCCATAAATGCAACAAATAGGAGATATAACATGTAAGCATGTTTTTTTATTTTATTTATTTTTTTTTTATTGCTGATCAGTATCTGTCCTGCTTTCAAGAAATATTTTACTGAAGTGCATAGCTTGAATGAGCATGATATTCTTAAGATTATAATCATTCAAAGCAATTGATTATATAGAATAAAGCCCAGTATGTGCTGCTGAAGCAGATTTAAGTAGATGGATAAGATTTTTTCTTTATTTATAACTGGATTTTTTACTTTTTAAAAATCTTGTAACTAAGTGGCCAGGTATGTAAAATAAAGGGAGATGGAGCAAAGCCAAGATGCATAGCCTGAAAAGATTAAGAAGGAGGAACAAAACTTGCATTAAATGAAATTGATAGTTCCCATTTTAATTAGTGCAACATCCTCAATTCCACAGAAGTTAAGGCAAGTATTGATGTTATCAAAAAGACTAGGTTATTGAGAAGCAGTAAGAAATAGGACAAATGATTTTAAAAATAAAAATAGGTGTCTTTCATTAGATGGACAATTCCACATTTATAATGGGTCCATGACAACATCAACTGGTCACATCTACTTAATATATCTGGCCAACTCCAGAATATCTTCAGGAAATTACAAAGAATTCAGACGATTTTAGCTGTCATGTTGATAATGTGAGGACAGATAATGCATCTAATGTAGGTACCTCCACTGGAGTCCAGTCATTTTTCTATACCTAAATTTAAATTTTAAAAATAAATAAGTTATCTTCAAGCTTTAAAATTAACTTTAATTGAAAGCCAAGAGATTAAATTTAATAATTCTAGTAAGCAAAGCATACTGGTGTATTTTTAACCAAAATTATGTTGATTGAAATCTAAAATTTTGAAATTTTATCAATTTTTTTAAATATACCACCATTTTTGATTGATTGACACATTACATAAACAGTAGCCAAATTTCCGTTTTTAAAAATCTTGCAAAAATAAAATACCTCGCTGACACGTTATTTAAGTCAAATTTTAAAATTAAAACTTACCTTTATCTGTTTTCAATCAATTAATTGCTTACTGCCAGAAATTTACAATAAAAAAAAAAAAATAATTATGGTAGCCCTGTTTTTATGTCAGTCATTGAAGCGATGACAGATGACTGATACCAGAGGTTGACAAGAACGCAATGTATGGCGACCAATTGTGCTAAATTTCTTTTGTTTTTAACTAAATAGTAAAATTCAAAATTTAACATAATTTCAGCACTTTTTTTTTGAGAGGCAGTATAATCATCAATTCTTAACTAATAGAAAAAAAAATCATACAGTTCTTTAAAATATTTTTAAAACTTTATGAATTATTATAAAAAAAAATGAAAATTCTTTTAAAATTTTATTAGTAATCGAAAAAAATTTTTTTTCAGACTATAATATCCTTAATTTTTATTATTTATTCCAGCAATTTAAAGTTTATCAAATTAAATTATATCAAAGTTCTATTGCATTTTTTATATTTCTCTTCAGAGCAAATTTTCATATAGTGAATGATAATTTTAAATAAAATAGATGATTTATATTTCCCCGATGAGTTCTGCATTTAACTACTAAAAAAGTTAAATTTATTAAAATTTCATGAATTTATGTGAAAGGGCGGTAACAGAGTTAAACAAAAATTTTTTTCATCAATATTTTTAAAAAATAATTTTATTCATTTGTGAATGAGTACTGAAAGTTTCATTAAAATCTGACAATCATTTGATTTTTGCAAGAATTTCCAAATTAATGTTTGTCACTGAAAAAGTGAGTTACGTAAAAAATTATGTAATCGATTGTAAAACAGTCGTAACATTTTCTACCACGCTAACTCAAATCAAAAACAAAATTTTCTGCCAAAATTTCGAACATGTTAAAAGGGATTAAAAAAATTTTATAAAATAAATAAAAATTACTTTGATCTTTCCTCTTAATAATATTATAAACATTTTGATAGAAAAAGTTTGTTTTATTAAGTTTTGAATTTTTTAAAAATCATACAATGCTGGATTTTTTGTTATGTAATGGAGGTACCTAAAATGTTATCAGGAAGAGGAAACCATGAGAGGAAACTGAATTGCAAGTGTTAATTTTATTTAGTGCATATTTTAAATCTGCTGGCTTAAGATTTGGAAGTTTATAGTGTAAAAGTGGGTGTGGTTTATGCGGTGAAATACTTTAAGAACAATCATTACACCATGGCAAGGTATTGTCAAAAAGGACAATGCCTTGTCATTAAATTACAGGTAAACAGTATGTATGAACATATGCTGATTATTTGACCATATGTGCCCTTAGCAATGATACAGATGGATTGATTTGTTTTCTATGGCTTAATATTTTTGCAGGTTATTTAAAGCCAGAAAATATTTTAGATTGTAAGAATGATAATAATGATTTATTGATATGTTTTACTAATTAACCCATAACTGGAGGGAGAAGAGATGGCTACATACCTTTCCGAAGCGTATATATACATAACAAACCCACTGGAATTGGAACCTATCTATAAAACATTATTTTCTTTCTGATTTAACAAGAAAAAAAAAATCTAAACTGAAAATTTTAAATTTACTTGTAATTTTTTTTGTGTGATTTTGAAATTCATCCTGTTGCTGTTTGTAACAAGAGTATTCTTGTTTTAATTAAATCAAGACATGTTTGAAGAATTGAAAAGTGTCAAGTTTACTACCACTTTTGAGTGTGAACATTTTTTAAAAGAATTTTAACAGATTATTTTTTGTAAAAGTTTAAAAAGGAAGGAATAATTCTGTGACTGCAGTCAATTAACATTTTTAATAACATCAATAAATTTTTATTTATTTTTTTTGTAGCAGTAATACATTTTTAAATCAGCATAATTGATAAAAGTTACAATGGGCGCAATTAAATATTTTATGACATCAAACATTTAAGAAACTAATCAAAAAATAAAAGCAATGAATTATTCAAAAGTATCATTTAACCAGACTAGTTTTGAAATTATTTTTTTTTTACTTTACTTCTAATGCAGGATGAAAAAAATAAAGTTGTTCATTCTAGTAAGTTTCATAAAAAAAAAAAAAAAAGAGAACCTAGAGAATAAACAAAATTATATTCTTAAAACTATTGGTTACAGAAAGCTAAGAATTTATTTTTAAGCATGAACAATATTAATTTTTTCATTGTTGATCCTTTGGGGTCATTCCATGTAAATTCACCAGGGCATTACACCCACTGACAGCGAATTACTTGAAATTTGACACAAATATTCCCCTTCATGAGTTAGGAAAAAGTACCAAATTATTTTGTGCTAGACCTTACTGTTCTGATTTTTTTTGGGGGGGGGGGTATAAAATTTTCATATTTTGCTTCTAAATTAAGGCTGCGAAATGTCACAGAATTTCATTGTTAAAAAAAAAAGAAATACTTCCACATATTCAATATTTCTGAAATTTGGTAGGAAGGAAAAATAAGGACTGCAAAATCCAAATATTTAATTATTTTAACCCTATACCTGATAGAAAATAGAATTTTGCTCACCCAAAAGCATGCCCCCCAAATCATCAATTTTTTACCTATGTAGTTTCCAGCCAGTCTGTAGAAAATGTGTCCTCTTCAATTTTCATAATATTTTTTTCCTAGCATCTACTATGACTGCCTTAGTTCTCCAAAGAATTTTGTGAGGGTTTCAAGTCTAATTTAATGATATGACCCTGCCAAATTTATAGTTTTTTTTTCCTATGTATGTACTGGAATTCAGTGAAAGATTGATAAAGACAATCTTCCTAATGCTCCAGGACTTCTCAAATGTTCACATTGTGTTAAGTGAGTTCTCAAACTATTCAATAAGATTGTCTTTATTAATTTAAAAAGAAAATAATTTAAATATATTTTGCAGATATTGCGCTTTGTATGGTATGGATAGATTGTCTTTAACAAGTGATAAACATTGGCTCATGCATGATGATCAACACTGAATAGAATATTTGTAGATGGCGTTAAACATGAAGTTAAAAGAAAATTTTGAAAAATTTTATTTTGAATTATTTTCATGAAACAAAATACATTTGATTTGATTTTTTTTTTTTTTTTTTTTTTTTTTCTTTTTTTTTTTTTTTTTTTTTTTTTTTTTTTTTTTTTTTTTTTTTTTTTTCAAAAAAGAAAAATTTTTTTAAAACCTAGAATATTTGTAGCTGGCACTAAGCATTTCTATATTTATAGATAGGAAATGCTTTCAATTTCATCACTTTTTAAAAAATT
The DNA here is from genome assembly GCA_037127315.1 of Ascarosepion bandense. Classification (NCBI taxonomy): domain Eukaryota; kingdom Metazoa; phylum Mollusca; class Cephalopoda; order Sepiida; family Sepiidae; genus Ascarosepion; species Ascarosepion bandense. The sequence goes on from JBBBDQ010000344.1 coordinate 1,461,193, forward strand.
CTTTAAAGTTATTTTCGTGAAACAAAAATGTCCTGGATGTATTTGATGTTTCAGAACACATTGTACGCAAAACTCGCAAATTGTGTTTGGAAAAAGGTATTTTAGCTGTGCCAGAACAAAAAAGAGGCAAGTCTTTGCCTGCTGATATTGTACAGTTAATGTAAGCATTTTACCAAGATGATGAATATACTTGATTGATGCCAGGCAGGAAAGACTGTTAGTATTAAACGTAATATACATCAGCAGAAGACTCATATTATGCAACCTAAATGAGCTCTTCAGAGCATTCAAGGAAAAGAACCCAACAGTATCCTTGGCTTTTCAAAATTTTGTAGTCTAAAGCCAAAATGGTGTGTCCTTACTGGTAGTGCAGGTTCACATATGCATATGCACTATCCACCAAAACATCAAACTATTACTGGAACCACTGAATCAAGATCTCTTGAAATATATTGTCTGCAATACCAGTAATTGACTGTGTATGATTCATAGGTGCCCAAATTGTCCAAAATCATCAGAGAAGCTGGAAAAATTTCTTAATGACATCCTTGAAGAATGTATTGACAATGAAAAATCTATTGAGTTCTCCCAATGGACAACAACTGACAGATCAACTTTAATAACACACAAGGAATCCTGTCATGCTTATGTGGATTTAGTTATTTTGCAATTGAATAAATTAGCACCTCATTCTTACTTGGCTAAATCACAATCCAGATATTTAAAGCAAAAAAAAGGAAGATATCAGTGATAGCAAAGTTTTATTTCTAGGGGATTTTGACGAAAATTACAAGTTTGTTGTTCAAGATGAGATTCAGAGCTTTTCATTGGAGTACCTCTCAATGTACTTTACACCCAGTGGTACTCTATTTTAAGCTTGAAAACACAATGCAAAGTCAATGTTTCTGCATTATTTTGAGTGACAACTCGCATGATGTGGCATTTGTTTATATGGTACAGAAAAAGATTATTGAGGTGATCAAGGCTAATTTGCCAAATGTAAAAAGTATTGAATAGTTTACTGATGGTTGTGCAGCACAATACAAGAATTATAAGAACTTTGCCAATTTGTGCAACCCCCAAAAAGATTTTGGACTTGATGCAAAGTGGAACTTCTTTGCAACTAGTCATGGCAAACAACCATGTGGTGGCATAGGTGGAACAGTGAAAAGGATAGTAGCAAAAGAAAGTCTACAAAAACCAACTTCCAAACGAATCCTTTCCACAGAAACTGTTTGAATACTGCAAATCTGCAGTTGAAGGAATCAAATTCATTCTGATTGTAAAGGAGGAAGTTGAGGAAGCAAGATGAAGCCTCACTATAAGATTTGAAAATGCATTCACAGTTCCAGGAACAAGAAGTTTTCATCAATTTAATCCACTAAAGAGATAAAATAGCCATGAAACAATGTAGTGAAGATGAAAACTATGATCTAATATATGACTTGTCTATTGGAGTTGAAGAAAAACTAGTGAAATTTGTTGTTTCAGGATATGTTTGTTGCAGGTATGACAATAACATTTGGATTGGCATGGTCTTAGAAATTGATATGGAGAATAAGGACATGCTGATTAAGTTCATGCATTCAGCTCTTCCAACACTTTCATTTTATTGGAAAGAGGATTTTAAGGATATACGTTTTGTGCCATTAGCAAATATTCTGTGCCCTGTTGATGTCGCTACAACACCAAATGGTAGAGTTTGTCATTTGTACAAAGTGGATAAATTATCTGTACAATAAACTGTCTACAAGACAAACAAACAAAATAAACTGTATACAAAGCAAACGCAATAAAGTGTATACAAAATAAATTGTATGCTAAACAATACACAACAACAACAGCATAGTTTAAAATTTGTATATTATCACTTTCTTCTAAAGAAAAAAACAAGTTTTTGTTTCATGCAAATGACTTTGAAAAATTGTAAAAAAAAAATATAAAGAATTTTTAAAAAGTGATGAAATTGAAAGCATTTCCTATCTATAAATATATTTATATAAATGTTTAGTGCCAACTACAAATATTCTAGGTTTTAAAAATTCACATTCTTTTTTGAAAAAATAAAAAAATCAAATCAAATGTATTTTGTTTCATGAAAATAATTCAAAATAAAATTTTTCAAAATTTTCTTTTAACTTCATGTTTAACGCCATCTACAAATATTCTATTCAGTGTTGATCATCATGCATGAGCCAATGTTTATCACTTGTTAAAGACAATCTATCCATACCATACAAAACGCAATATCTGCAAAATATATTTAAATTATTTTCTTTTTAAATTAATAAAGACAATCTTATTGAATAGTTTGAGAACTCACTTAACACAATGTGAACATTTGAGAAGTCCTGGAGCATTAGGAAGATTGTCTTTATCAATCTTTCACTGAATTCCAGTACATACATAGGAAAAAAAAACTATAAATTTGGCAGGGTCATATCATTAAATTAGACTTGAAACCCTCACAAAATTCTTTGGAGAACTAAGGCAGTCATAGTAGATGCTAGGAAAAAAATATTATGAAAATTGAAGAGGACACATTTTCTACAGACTGGCTGGAAACTACATAGGTAAAAAATTGATGATTTGGGGGGCATGCTTTTGGGTGAGCAAAATTCTATTTTCTATCAGGTATAGGGTTAAAATAATTAAATATTTGGATTTTGCAGTCCTTATTTTTCCTTCCTACCAAATTTCAGAAATATTGAATATGTGGAAGTATTTCTTTTTTTAAAATTTTTAAAAACGATGAAATTCTGTGACGTTTCGCAGCCTTAATTTAGAAGCAAAATATGAAAATTTTACACCACCCCCACCAAAAAATCAGAACGGTAAGGTCTAGCACAAAATAATTTGGTACTTTTTCCTAACTCATGAAGGGGAATATTTGTGCCAAATTTCAAGTAATTTGGTATCAGGGGGTGCAGATTTCAAATTTTGCTGGTGTTTTCACATGGAATGACCCTTTGTATTTTTTAAGTTTTTGCCCATTTTAAAAGGTTATGAGACATTTGAAGACAACTTTTAAGAGAATACAATTAATAAGCTCTTTATTCTGATACATTCTATGTTCACTAATGTCCTGTGTGAAATCCTTCAGTCTTTGTAGTTCTTTAAGGTATTAAACCTTACAGAACAAGGCATTTGCTGTTTCTACAAATCAAAATGTAGCAAAAGTGAAATCGCCAATAGTAATGTCTATTTTTGTGAAAGGAGCTTGGTGCAAGTGTGGATGCTGAAGAGGTGATGGTGTTTGTCAATATTTTGGCTCAGTGACCAAGCCATCACATCTCATGTGGTCCTGACCAAAAATCCGGAACATAATATAACATAGCACAAACAGCAACTTGATACTATATTCCACTGAACACACACACACGTAGAAACAAATATGCTATATTCACATAAATATACAATAATTGCTTTAATAAATAGTATACATTAAGGACATTATAGTCACTATAATCTGAAGGAAAAATTTTTTTTGATTAAGACTGAAATTTCAAAAGAATTGTTTACATTTTTTTAATTTTAATAATTTATAAAATTTCAAAGATATTCTTGAAGGTTTTTAAAGTTACTAAGTGAAAACTATATTGACTAATCGAATATTTAAAAGTTTAATACATTGTATTTTTAAAATCAGTTTTTTTTGTGTGTGTATTTGAACTTTCTTTTTATGTATGGCAATTTCTATGTGTACATTGAAATTTCATGTGTTTCACGGTTTCTTCCCCTTAAAGGAGAAAAACATTTTATCAATTCCGATTGCCATACACTTATTTCATATCTGTCAAGCTGTCATCACATCACATGTCAAATGCAGCGGGGGGTGGGGAGATGTAAAGGTCAGAAAGTTAAAAAATAGTCTTATTCTAAATTTCCTGTTATAAGTAATACTTGTGTAAATCAGATAAATGTAACATTGATTCAATTTTGTAAGTTTCCAAAAATAATGTGGCAAAAATGTATATTTTTGCAAGACCTTTAAAACCGATAATTAACTTTTGTTTATTGGCCATTTTTTGAGTGTTGATCACTCAAAAATGGCCAAAAAATCTCAAAATTTTAGATTCCAATCAATAATTTCTGTTTGGAATACACCAGAGTATTTTGCTTACTGGAAATAGTAAATTTAATCATTTAGCTTTCAATTTAAAACTAGAATAAAAGTTTCAAGAAAAACTTTTATTTTTAAAAATTCAATTAAAAAGTTAGTTATTCAAAAAATGATTAGAAGTACTTCAACTAAATAAATCGCTGAAAAAACAGCTAGTATGAAGAAAACAATTCCCAAACTTTATAAAAAAAGAACTTTCCCATCAAAATGTTTGTTATTAAGACTTGATAGGAAAGATCAAAGTCTTTTTAATTCCTTTTTTTAATTTTTTAATCTTTTCTAACACGTTCCAAATTTGATTTTTAGCTGGTAGCCAAATCGTTACGTCGTACGAGAATTTACAATGAAAGAAAAATGTTACGTGCTAAAAGTTATCTAAATAATGTCATAGTTTTGTGCTTTTTTAAATTTTACTATCTGAGCAGATTTTGTAAAAAAATATATGATTTACATTTCCCAATAAGTCCAACAAATAAAATCAATTTTGCCTACAAAATTTTTAATTTCTTGAAATTTCATGAATATGGAGGAGGCAGGTAACAGATGTTAAAAAAATATAAAATTACCAAGATTTTTTAAAAAATAATTATTTAAAAAATAATTCTATTCATTTATGAATAAATCTTGAAAGTTTCATTAAAATCTGATAATTTGATTTTTGCAAGAATTTCCAAACCAAATTAATGTGTTTGTCACCGGAAATTAAAAAAAAAAAAGAATAAGAATCACGTTTATTGCTTAGTCTACGTTACACAAGGCCGAAAGTGTGTAGTACCCAGTGAGGATCGAACTCACTACTTAAACACTAACAGGTCCTAGCGAGACAAGCTTCCTAACTTAGTAATCCTAACCAATACAGTAGTACACACCGAAGAAAAACTCTTTACCTGAACACCGAAGGAAAATGATCACTCACATAACAAAAAGATTTAACCTTTGAACTCGGAGTCAAGAACAAAAAAAAAATGAAGTATATAGTTAACAACAAGTATATAGCTAATAATAAAACCTGGCCTTTTCTTATTTAAGACTCTACTTAATAAATTTTCTAATTTTCCTAAAATAACATGTCGTGGATGTATATTCCATTTTTTCCAAGATTTTAAAACCAAGAATTAACTTGTTTACAAATGTGTCGATCTCTCAAAAATGGCTGGAAAAAAAATCTCAAAAATAAAATTTTAAATTACAATCAATTTCTGTTTGAAATCCAAAGTATTTTGCTTACTGGAAATATTCAACAATCATAGCTTTCAAATTAAGCTAAAATTTCAAGAAATATTTTTATTTTAAAAAATTCAATTTAAAAGTTTGGGTGTCGAAAATGAAAGTACCTACAAGAAACAAGAAGAGTAAAGACACTATTAAGTCACTATATATTTTTTTAGTTGCAATAAACAAAAATTCTGAGAAAAGATCTGCAAATTTTCAAGAAATTAAAACGTGAGACTACACATTTGAAAAAAAGCGCGTTATTACTGATTTTCTTTTTTTTAATTATAAACACTAAAATTAATTAAAAAAAGTTGTAGCCTAGACAGAGAAGACAAAGTACGGCAAAGAGAAGACAGTTGTAATCAGCAGTTCAAAATACCCAATCCAACCAACAAAGACTAGAGATGGTGGATTATTGGTAAAAAACAAAAATAAAACTTTTGATTTTGAATATTAATTTAAGTTACTTTTGTAAAAAAAACAAAATTCTTTTTTTTTTAAGAACTTACTTTCAAACAAATCGATATGAGACCATTTTTAAAAAATTATGTCACTTTAGTGACTAAACTTTAGTCACTTTAAGCAAAAAGTTAGGCGATTTAAAAAAGACAAACCAACTTTACGATTAAAAAGTGGAAGTAGAGAGAGTTTTTGAAAGAGTGATAATTAAATTTACGTAGAGTAAGTACAAAGTGACTAACAGTTGGAAAATCCAATAAACCTCTTCTAAGCTGTCTTTTGTTGTAAAAAAAGGAAAACATTAAAACAGCTTGTTTTTTATGCTTACATTTTTACTTTTTAACGAGTGGGCAGAGCTATTCGAAAGGTAAATTTTCGATTTTCAATCATAATATCTATGAACGATTCTGTATAAAATTTACGCATTTTTCTTCCATTTATTTATTTATTTGTTTACAAAAAAAAAAAAATTAATTTTTAACATCCTGTTAGTAGTTACTGTCTTTTTTTCTAGTTTTTAAGATCCATTGCTGATAAAAAACAAAACAAAAAAGAGCAGTAAGTCATGTAAAAATGTCAACATGTAAACGCAGACATTTTAAAAAATTTCCCATGTCAGCTCAATTATTGAAATGAAATTTGTTACTTTTATTATTTCATCTTTTTTTTTTTAATTCACATAGCTCGACATTTTATAATAAATTATAATTTTAAAAAAGGTTTCTAAAGGAAAGGTGTATTTTGTGTGTAGTGTAGTGTTCAAGTGTATTTGTTAAGGCAAACTTTTTTTTCGCGCAAATACCCTTGGGAAAGGTATTAATCCGTCTCTTCCTTCCAGTTATGGATTAGCAGGACAGACTGGATTCTATAGCCTTGGTCGACAACCAGTCTACCGCAGAAAGCAATGGCAACCTACTGCGGGATAACCTTCTGCCTAAGTCAGTCATGTCTCTTTCGAGACATGATCGCCCAAGCGTGTATCACGTATGGCCTTAACTAACTGACTGACTCGTGGCAATCGTAAATTTAAGATTAAATTACAAAAAAATAAAAGTAGAGAGCAACTGAGTTTTTTTTTAAACACAATTAGAATGAAAAAGAAAATAAGTTAAACATTAACTTTTAGGATCTTTGTCATAGCAACTGAAACAAAAACTTGTTCATTTAAAAATTTGAAGGAGGTATTTTTGAAAACCAAGGTAATTAAATTAATTACAAAAATATTTCTATTAACTTTGTCTTTTTTTAGTCCTTCTCCCAATTGATATTTAAATTAAATAATTTAATGGATCCCTGTACTTTTTCTTAAAGGGTTAACTTGACATGAATTAAGTTAAAGAAAAACTTACATTTATCTGCTGAAGATGGGGTGGTGGAGTGTGAAACCACTGTTGTAGGTGTTGTTTTTGTTGTAGTGTAATTGGCTTCAATAAAAACATTCAGTAGTAAAATTGACCACCATAGTGCCAAACTACTATTCAGGACTAGCCCTGATTTTACTGTCATGTTAATAAATTCTAGCAGTACGGTGGGGAAAGTTCGAAATTTAAAAAAACTTTTTGTTTTAAAGTATAAAAATACGTGAAAACTTTGCTGTTAGTTTCAACAACTTTTACATTTAAAGGCGCGCACTAGTACATCAAAACGCCTCTTAGTCTTTAGTGCATCAGTTTTTTGTTTTTTTTTTTACTCCACGACAAGGTAAACGTAAAACACAGAAGTTGTTTGTAAGTGATTGACACTTTTCCTTTAACAAATAAATTTGTTAGTTTTTATATGTTTATTTTGGATACCATTAAATTAATGTTTGTAGGAGGATATGATAGTAGCGGGAAAATAATAAGAGGATTTAAAAAGTAAAAAATGATCGAATGCTGCGCGTGTGCACTACTTTTTGTATCGTATCCTGAAATAAGTTTATTCGAATATACAACAAATAGTTCTGTTTTGTTTTCTGCTTTTTTAGCGAACTCGTCTTACAAAGTATATCCCCAGGAAGTAATTTCAAGATCTTAGCCTTGTGTCAAAATTGGCTTTTAGTTTTATTTGTCATTCAAAAACAACAAAATAAATTAAAAGATTGATAAAAGAATGAAATAAAAAACTTTTTTAAATTATTACATTTACAACCAAACTTTAGGCCATGAAAAAGAATAGAAATAGGGGAAAAATATACCTTGCTCCGTAAGAAATTGTAGGAAACCTTTTTTGTTTTGATTAATTTTTGTAATTGGGTTTTTTAATTATTTTTAGAAAATTAAGTAATTGGCCAAAATAGAATTAACAGAAATTTTTCAAAGATAATGCTTGATTTATGGTATTTTTTTTTGCCGTAAATCAAGATTTGTCTGTAAAAAATTTAAATATTTTACTTTTTTCTGCTGAATGGGTATGCTTTTTATTTTCCGCCCTTTTGATGGAAAACATTATTATAGTCACAGTATGATTAATGCAAGCAAGCAATGTCGTAAAACAACGAAACATTTATTTTTGTTGTTTTCTACAATTGCAAAGAATGAAATGCGCAATAAAATTATTGACATTATGTCATTTTGTGTGTGTGAGAGAGAGAGGGGAAAATACACTCGAGCAAGCAGTGTCTTCAATATTCATCTTGGTCACAAGTTCACAAAGTTTCAGTTTATTCTCATTACATTGTGTAGGGCCTCGATGATGTTTATCAAATTGGCCTTGTGCCAAACACAACCGAAGTCCTCACAATTTTAAAGTGTCAGAAGGTTGGATGTTGGAATGTTGAAGAAAAGTGTTTTATTTGTAAAATAAGTGAACTTTTATTTACTGAACAGAATAACAAATTTGTAAGAAATGTTAAAATAGAAAATGTATGTAGTTAATTATTTTGTAAGAGTTAAATGTTCAAAGAGAAAAATGTACGTAGTTAAATATTTTAGAGAAATATTAGTAAGGAGTTAAGCGTCCAGAATTCTAGTTGCGGGTAGCGAATGTGTTTAATTAAGTCTGTGTTCCTTTCCCTTTTTAATGGCCGGCGAGAAAGTGAAAAGGAAGGTGAAGCAATAAAGGAAATTGTACTTATCGGACTTTGGTTTTTAGGAGTCAGCTGAAGTATCTTGTCGTTGTTTTGTTGTCTTCTTCTTTGTTGACTACGAGAATATGGATGGAGAAGAAGAGATAAAAGAAATTTGCACGAGTGAAGAAAGAGACCAAGTGTGTGACGCGACCTTACGTCCTGCTCAGACCTGGAGTTTCCTTTGTTACATTTTAGCGTGTCGTCTGTCTCTGTTCCCATCTGACTGTCTTTTGCCGGTCAAGAGACGTGAATAAGTAGTAAAATCTAGTCATGTGATCGGCTCGAACCGCAAACCCATTTTCTAGGTGTTAACGGAAACGAATTAACTCCCTTTGCGCGACCAAAATCTACGTAAGGAAAAATCACAGTAGACACCGTTTTTCACAAAAGTCGAGATGGCGTGCTGCTAGCAAGTATCTATGCGTTCGGGCCAACGTGATACATAAAAGAGGTGAGCAAACAAAGATTTTCATTCAAAATATTTCCCAAATCTACTGGACATTGTTATTAGGTATTCCTTTCTACCCCTCTTCATTTATTTTGTTTATTTCAGTTTTCACGTTGAAGAATTGTAAACTGCGAATGCGTTGCGACCACGTGTGAAATAAAATAAAATTTTTCTTCACCAGTTGTGCTGTAGTCCTCATTTTGGCCCAGTGCTGCCGTTACAGTGAAAACTTTTGTGCAAACGGTAGCCAACGAATAACGTCGACTCAAGAAAAAAAAAAAACCTTTACGAACTTTTATTTTACCAGGTTGCTAACTTACTCTAAAGTTAAGTTAATTTTTGTAACTTTTGTTCCTTTGCGTAATTTCTTTATTTTTGCGAATTGTATTTCATCCTTTTCCTAAGGCTTTAAAAGCAGTAAAAAAAAAAAAAGGACTTTTATCACGTTACTAACTTAAGTTCATTTTTTAAATTTCTTTTGTTTTGTGTAATTTCGTTATATTTGCAATTGTTGTTCCTTCCCTTTCCCCAAGGTTTTAAAGGACTCAAAAAACGAACTTTACGAAAATTTACTACGTTATTAACTTACTCTAAAGTTAAATTAATTTTGTAATGCCCCTTTTTGTTCTTGGTATAATTCCTCCGTCCTTGCGAAGTGTCTCTCTCTCTCTCCTTTTACTAAGGTGTTGAATGAAATTTCTACGATCACCTCCAGAGGCATCTAAATAAATAAATAAATAAATAAAAAATTTAAATAAAATAAAATAACGGCATAACAGTTACGACATGACAGACCAAGTTATGGAGCCGAGTTCGACTCTGTTTCAAAATGCTCGAGCAGGTCGTCCAGAAGCCGTTCATCCTGGAGCTCAAGGTCCTCCTATTCATCATCACATACGTCACGGAAGTCAACTGAGGCGTTAGCAGAGGTAGCAGCACTGAAATTGAAGCTGAAATATATAGATGAAAAGGCCAAATGCAAGGCTGAACTAAAAAGATTAAAAACACGCATGAAATTGGAGATGACACAGGCAAAGTTGGACGCCCTCGAGTCCGCACAAACTACGGTCGAGAAGAGAGAGCTGCCAGGCTCTGGGGTCAGTGCTGACCACAGGGTGAGGGAGTTTTTGAAGGCTCAGGTAGTCACCTCAAGACCTGTAGTGGAAAACGCCATCGGACTGTCTTTAAATGGATCTGTGTTGTTTGAGGATGTAGTGTCAGTTGCTAAAACTCAGGAAACAAAAACTACTCACTGCCCACGACTTTCCCCCTGAACACTAATGCAACACCATTCGTACCTTGTCCACCAATTCAACCAGCTGTTGAGAGAGACTCACAGACTGTCCTAACAGACCTTATCAAATCTCTAACTGAACAAGTCAGTCTCGGTCGCCTACCTCCACCTGAACCAAATGTATTCTATGGGGACCCCATGAAATATCCAAGTTGGAGAGTAGCCTTTCAAGCTTATTGAGCATCGGGGAATACCTTCCTCAGAAAGGATTCCTTACCTGAAAAGGTACATAGGCGGCCAAGTCAGAGAGACTGTAGAAAGCTACTTTCTACTTCCTCCCGAAGATGCTTTCGAAGAAGCAAAGGCTCTACTGGAAGAAAGATACGGTAACCCATTTGTGATAGCGAATGCATTCCGAGATAAACTTGAAAACTGGGAAAAAATCAGCCCAAGAGACAGAGCAACCCTGCAGAAATATACTGACTTCCTAAAACAGTGTGACACTGCCATGAAGAGTATAGGAAGTCTTGGTGTTCTCAACGATGAACGAGAAAATAAGAAGATGCTGTTTAAACTGCCTGGCTGGACCATAACACGATGAGCAATTATTGTAGCCCAGTGGAGAGAAAGTAAGGGTGTATTTCCACCGTTCACAGAATTTGTGGAATTCATAAAAAAACAAGCTAAAATCGCTACCGACCCCATAACCTCACTCCAGGCTATAAAGGTGGACGAAGGGACCAAACCCAAAACGACACAACATAAGAGAAGCCAGCTTAAGTACAATCGGGAAGGCCAAACGTTTGCGATCATCAACGAGAACCTTAAAACTTTCAACCGAAAGGAGACTTGTGCCCTGTGCCAAGGCACTCACGATTTGGATACATGCACAATTTTCAGGGCCAAGAATCTTACCGACAAAAAACAATTTACAAGAGAAAGGAAACTGTGTTTTGCCTGTCTGAAAGGTGGACATGTCTCCCGTGAATGCAGACAGAGAAAGAAATGCACTGTCTGCGCTAAAACTCGCTCCACATTTTTACATGGAGATGTCAAACTGCACAGAAATTCCAGGGATGAAAGGGAAAATGCCTATGGATTCGTTAACAGCATATACGGCACGACCTTAATGAATCACAGAATCATTGAGGAAAACCTCCATGATTCTTCCTGTTTATGTATCTCAAGAAGACAATCCTAACGCGGAACGGCTGGTCTATGCAATCTTGAATTCGAAGTCAGACACAACGTTTATCCTGTCAACCACTTGCGAATCACTTGGAATTGTAGGCAAACCTGTAAAGCTGAAATTGTCTACCATGCATGCCGAAAACAAGATAATAGACAGCAGCAAGGTTCAAGGCTTGGTGGTCCGTGGCTTCCATAGCCAGCACAGAATTAAGTTGCCCAGCGCCTACATAAGAAACATCATGCCAGCGAATCGCTCACACCACACACTCCCACACCAGAAGTAGCAGGATTATGGCCACATTTGAAAACCATTGTGCATTGCATTCCACCCTTACAAGACTGCGAGGTGGGATTACTCATTGGGTACAACTGCACTAAGGCTCTGACACCTAGGGACATTATCGCACCAGCTGGTAACGGACCGATCTAGGATGGGGCATAGTAGGTATTGCTGATGGCAGTTCAGAGCATGCAGAGGATCTCAACCTGTGCACAGAAAAAATCTTCAATGCTACTTAAACGGCTTGAAGATGAACTTACACGTCAGAAGACAAATGAAAAATTGCTGACTGATTCTTCAGCATCTCTCAAAGAACAATTATCTATGAGCAAAGAAAAAAATACAACAGCAGCAAGACATGATTATGAGTCTGCTTGATAAAGCTGATGATCAAGAAAAGTCTTGGAAAGACCAAGAAGAAACCTTGGAATCCAAGATAAAGTATTTAGATGAGGAACTGCAAGAGATGAGGCAATGGGAGAAATCCAGTGCTGAACTCAAATGTAGCTTATTGCAGCAAGTGAATACCTATCAGGATGAAGTAAAGAAATTACGCAATCAGATCAAGACCTTAGATAATCTCAAAACTGTCTATGATGCTGAAACTCAGGAACTCCAAAATAAGTTAAAGGAGACCCAAAAACAAGTGGATAAAGAGAATGCAAACCGTCAATTCTTTGAAAGCAGAGAAGAGCAACAAATGGAAAAATAAGAGAACTGGAAAAAATGTTGGATGAAAGGGAAGCAGGAAAAAAGTTAACTGAACAGCAGTTGCTTGCAAGAATAAAGGAACTGGAGAACCAGTTCCACTAATAGAATGTTGATAAACTACTTGAAAGCAAGGAACAACGTCTTCAGGATGAACTAAAGATATTAGGCACAGAATTGGACCATATTAATGTTGGAAAGATCTTAGAAAGTAATAAAAAAACAGACGATAAAGAGAAACATGCTAAGCAGCTGAGATGCACATCTCCACTGTACCGTCTCGATCCCTTTCTTAACTAGGATGGCTTTATTCGTGTTGGTGGTCGTTTAAACAAGGGAAATTTCTGTGAAGGTGTAAAACATCCGATTATACTTCCCAGAAAATCGCACATCACTGAACTCATCATCTCACACTTTCACCAGAAAGTTAAACATCATGGTCGTACTATGACTGCAAATGAGATAAGACAAGGGGGGTTCTGGATTATCGGCTGCAGTTCAGCTGTCTACACCTTTGTTTCAAAATGTGTCACATGTCGCAAAAACAGAGGTCAAACCCAAATTAAAAAAATGAGCAATTTGCCAGCAGACAGAATTGAACCTGAGCCACCCTTTACTTAGTGGTGTCGATTTTTTGGTCCATTTTTCATTAAAGATGGCCGAAGGGAGTCAAAGGGATACGGTGTTTTTTTCACATGTATGTCTTCCCGAGAAATTCATTTGGAAACTGCCACGTCATTGGATAAAAATTCATTTATCGATGCATTACGAAGATTCATATACATTCGTTGCACAATAAGACAACTGGGATCAGACCGAGGGACAAATTTTATGGGTGCAAGTCGCGAACTCCGTGATGCTCTGAAGGAGATGGATGACAGCCATCTGCAACACTGTCTGCCAGATTTAGGATGCGACTATATTACCTTCAAAACCAACACGCCTACAGCAAGCCATATGGGAGGTGCTTGGGAGAGACAAATTAGAACTGTCAGAAACATACTTTCCTCTCTCATGCATGATTTTGGAACTAGTCTAGATGATGAGTCCTTAAGAACTTTCCTATGCGTAACAATGGCCATCATAAACTGTCGACCACTCACAGTGGATGGCTTAAATGACCCCCTAAGCGTGGAACCACTCACACCAAATCATTTATCGACAATGAAGTCAAAAACTGTACTGCCACCACATGGAAAATTTCAGAAAGCCGATCTATATTGTAGGAAGAGATGGCGGCGAATACAGTATTTAGCGAACGGGTTCTGGACTCGTTGGAAATGTGAATTCATCCAAACACCTCAGGAAAGAAAGAAATGGTGCAGACCAAAACGAAATATGACTGTTGGTGATGTAGTCCTAATTAAAGATGACAACTCCCCCAGAAATCAATGGCAGCTAGGACGAATTACCGAACCCATTTTCAGCACTGATGGCTTGGTCCGTGCAGCAAGGTTAGCCATCGGAAATAGAAATCTGCCCGAAAATGGGAAATCAAGCAAACCCTTACAAATACTGGAACGACCAATCCACCAGCTTGTTTTACTAAATGAAGCGAAGACCGAGGAAGTTCCCACCGAGGAGCCATAAGGGTTGAAAATAAGGAATCCTTATTTTGGGGGGCCATGTTGACGGAAACGAATTAATTCCGTTTACGCGACCAAAATCTACGTTAGGAAAAATCACAGTAGACACCGTTTTTCACAAAAAGTCGAGATGGCGTGCTGCTAGCAAATATCTATGCGTTCGGGCCAACGTGATACATAAAAGAGGTGAGCAAACAAAGATTTTCATTCAAAATATTTCCCAAATCTACTGGACATTGTTATTAGGTATTCCTTTCTACCCCTCTTCATTTATTTTGTTTATTTCAGTTTTCACGTTGAAGAATTGTAAACTGCGAATTTTGGACTAGTGCTGTCGTTACACTAGGTGTTAAGAAAAATTAACCGGAGTCATAGTTCAATTTGCTATTTCCTATAAAATCAGAATCCAGAATCTTAATTTTCACACCGGCTTGTGAAATTTGCCTTGGTCCGGATTTTTCCAAAATGTTTTCAGTCATTCTAATCCATTTTTGCCGGTGTGCAATTTTACTTTTTCTGTTTCAGTTAATTGTTGGATGATATAGGCTTTGTATCCTATAATTGTACTATGTTTTAGTCATAAGCTAACACAAATTTCGAACCGAACTTTTATTAAATTAATTAATCTCTTCGGTTAGAGAAAGAGTGTTTATCAGTCAGTTTAATTCGGAAATTCGTATTTGTGATTTGATTTGTGTCGCACCCCCAACAAAAAAACAAAACAAAAAACAAAAAAAACCCCAAAAAACAAAAAACACTTTTATAAATTTTTTGCACGTATTTCGTAGAAACTCGCAATGTAATTGGATAAAAAATACTACTTAACTATCATAGGGCAATTTACCAATAACAGTTTGACGACAATTTATTTATCACTTTATTTTTACTACTCAAATTTTGTGCAGTTTTCTTCAAAATAGGCTCCCAACCAGCTTTCTTAATTTTTTTCTAAAGCTCTCAATCTGATTGGCTAATTCTCTTCACAAAAATATTTCTGGACGAGAGGAAATTTTCTCGCCGAGGCGTTTTTGATCCACTTTGGAAAGAATTTAAACCCCAGATTTCGTCCCCTCAATCAATAAATATCCAGCTGCTAACAGAATCCACGTCACTCCTAACTTCTCCCAGCAAAACGTGACAAATCACTTGTGAATCTGTAGCATAGGGAGTTGGTTAATGTGTCTTTGATTCGGCCTTGTGTCAGACATAACCGAACTCTCTACAACTTACAAGTTTTATCCAGAATTATCATCATCAGAATTATCAGAAGGTTTTCATCGTTATCAGAAAGTTGGTTATTGAAATGTGAAAGGATAAAATATTTTATGTGTACATCAAAGCAAAGATTTATTTACAGAATGACAAAAGTGTAAGAAGAAAAATATAAGTGAGATATTGTTAACTGAACACTATAATATATTTGTGAGAAGAAAAATGTTAATTGAGAAAATGCATGTAGCTTTGTAGTTAAAATTGTTCGTAGAGGAATGTAGGTATTTAAAATGTCCTCCGAAGTTTAGAGTTCATGGTTGTGTACTCGCAGAATGTAATTGTAAAGTTTTTGTTCCTTCCTCTTTTTAGTAGGTCGCGACAGGTTGAGAGAAAGAGAAAGCAAAACATAAAGAAATTGTACTTAACGTGTCCATTTGTTCTCGGCGTGGAGTGAAAAAGAAGAAAAGAGAATTGGAAGAAGAAGTCGAATGAAACTGCGACGTGCCATGCGTCTGTGTCGGCGTTTTGAATTTTCTTTCCTTATATTACTAGGAGGTCCCAGCTAACCTTTTGACAGGTTAGCGTCGTGGTTTAAATGGTTAAACTTCTCATGATCCAGGCTCCAGCAAAGCTTTTCATATCTAGGCGTGAAAATAAGTCATAAGTGAATTTGATGTTTTTAATCCAATCAGCATTCAGAATTAGCTTTTCGCACTGACTTGTGAATTTTTCTTAGTTGGGTTTTTCCACAATGCTTTTTTAGTTCTTTATTTCTTGTCCCTACAAAAATTCAATTTCTCTCATCTTCTTATCATCTATTGATCGTAGAACTTTTGTGTTAATCACGGCAATAAGAAAACAAGAAGTCATTCACTCACTCAAACTGCCAAGCTGAAATCAACAAATTCTCGATCAAAGAGAATATTCATCAACAAACTTTTCCTCACACAGAATATCTTTCCATGAACATTCACTCAACTATTCAATTAAATTACATCTTGAACATTCAACAACAAAAAAAAATATCTTTTTAAAGCAAATTTCTTTTAAGCAGAAACTTTACAAAAATACAGTCTAAGCGAGACAACTCTTTATTTATGCGTTTTAAATTTTTACCTTGACTCACGTTTGTGAACTTTGTAAATCAACAATTTTAATCTCTTAACATTGTTTATTTCTGACATAATCTTCTTTCACCTCTTATAGCTATATTTGTTGAATACATTTATTTATTTGTTATTATAACAATGTTGTTTGTTTCCTCAGTTATTTTCAAAATTTATTATTAAAAAATGTGTGTTAAGTTATGCTTTTAAATTTTGCCACAGATTATTGATTCTGAACTACTAATACAAAGTAGTACATAACATTTTTTCCTACCCTACCTATATAGATTGTACTTGATTCTCTTGGTTTTGTTTGTAGTAACACTAAGAGCAGAAACAGGAGTATAACAACAATAATATAATTTATATAAACAATAGTTTATTGTTCAAAAATAGTAGTAATGTTCATTGTTCATAGATGGCCCATGGTTGGTAAGTAAGATTAAATAAAAAAAAATTTATTTTTATTTTTGTGTTACATTTCAATGAATACAAAACTTTGTAAAAGTACTTAAGTGTATTTTTATTTTTGAGAGATGCTAGTTTCATTTGGGCAATAAGTCCTGTGAATAAGAAAAAAAGAGATAAAACGTAGAGAGAAGTACAGAAAATGTTCTAATTATTAAATAATGTCATAGGTTGATTGCATTTTTTATTTTACATTTCGGAGCAAACTTTCGGGAAATGAGTAGTAGTTTGAGGCAAAAAAAAAGGGGTGGGGAATTATGATTTACGAATACATTATCCAATCCAAGGAAACCTGCTCTTAAAAACCTTTTCGGATGAAAATTTATAATTTCTCGATATTTCATGAAATTAAGTGGGGTGTAACACATGTAAAAATATTTTTACTAAGATTTTCTAAGAAAGATATAAAAAATAATTTAATTAATTTGTGAATAAGTACTGATATTTTTGTGGAATCGCGTGTATTTCCACATAGCTCATCCACATCTGCACTCTCATATGTACATAAACACACACGACCATCACGTGATGTTCTTATGCTTTTTCCCACATTTTCTTGGGACGTATAAAAAAAAGGGACTCACGTGTAACGACACAGCAGTTCCAGTTCGAGTTCCAAGCAAGGCAGTTGGCAATTTCAGCTGCCCGCGATAGCGCCATGCTATCTCGATGTCGCGTTCCTCAATCTTATCTAATTCGCTCTCACACACCCGCACTAATTGCAGGACGCAATTAGCTGCCATTTATTTCTTTAACTAAAATGTGCACAAGATATTACTGTTGGAGTAGTAGACACTCAACAGGTCAACATCAGGTCAAGAAACTCTAAAAGAGTAAGACTAAACACCCAACTCATTCTGCTATGCAAATTCTATCTTTTGTACAACTAACACTTAGAACATTAATATTCACGAACTTTCATTCCTGAACAGTTTCTCTCAACAGCATTTACATACATAATTTTCTTAACACTGTGTGAATTCTTCAACAACAATGAACACTCAAACGTATGCTAAAAACCGTAACAATTATTGTTTTCACACTGACAATGGGAGACAATTACAAGCGACCAATTTCACATTATTCTAACTACCATATATGTATTCTTGTTAAACATTTGTTAATATACTGTATCGTTACAAACTAATGTTTTGTCAACTTTATTTCACCTTCTTATTGTTTAATCATGGAATTTCAATGCTTACAAAAGTAAATGGTGGGTTGTAAGGACTTGGGTAGAAAGTCCCTTTTGAAAGAGGCCAGGTGAATTCAACAGAGAAATTATTCCAAATAACCTTGCAGTACGAGTCATCCACAGTTTCATTAAAATCCGACAATAATTATTCGATTTTTGCAAGAAGTTCCAAATTTATTTATTTTCTTTTTAATACCTTTCATTCCAAGAAAAGAATAAACCATAAGTGGTCTCCCTTGGATTGCACCTATGAAATCTGCCGCGAAGAAAATTTTCTCTTTAACATTCATGATTTCACCTTACAGAAATTGTAAGGTGAAATCATTTTTTTACTTTGAACCAAATTAAATTATAAATTTTTACTATGAAACAAATTAAATTATAAATTTTTAGTATGAACCAAATTAAATTATAAAATTAATAAATGAAAAATGGCATCCCAGATTTGTATTTTATAATGAATATAAACAATGCGAGAATCCAAAATAAAAACTCGAATCTAGAAATGGTCAGTTCATAATATGCTCTTGATTGCATAGTGCATGAAACTCCAAGTCGTACTTTAGACGTAGGATAATATGTATACCCACTGTTTTATAATAAAGAAGACTGTTGTATGTTTAAAAATTTATGATCGAATGATCATTTCTGCGAATTGAATTCGCGTCTTCAGCGATCAGTAATACTAATAGCATCTCATTTGGGATTTTACCATCAACCCGCCTCATTCTGTATATATATATTTAGGTAACTCTGAAGCCGTAGGGAGCTGGTTAATTTTTCTTTAATTCGGCCATGTGTCATACTTAATCGAACTCCCTACATACAGCTTACAAGTACCAGAATTATCATCAGAAGGTTTAAGGTTGGTTGTCGGTTGGAATGTGTGAATTAGTGTAAAAGAGTGGAATAATAAAATATACATTTATCATGTTAAAATAGAAATTTATTAAAAGGAAATGAATAACAAGAATTCGTAGAAATTAATGTTCAATTAGAAAGTTAAGGGTATCAAGATTTGTAGAAACTGTTCGTAGTAGTAATTGTTGAAAGAGTATTTGCATACGTACGTATGTATGTGTTTGTTTGGTAGGAATGTCTTTGGATGGGGAAGAAGAAGTAAAAGAAATCAGTACACGAGAAAGGAGAAAGAGAACAAGGTGCAACCAGACCTTATCTCCGGGTCGATTTGAAGTTGGAGATACATTTTAGTGTTGTCTTTCTAGCTGCTTCCATCTGACTGACTGGTTGACGCTATTTTGAATTTAGCATTGACTCGGGAAGTCCTCAAGTCTTGCAAGTCGCTTCCATTGGTCAAAAATCAATTTAACACCTACTTGCGAAATTTGGTTTCGACTTTTTCTGTAAGCACATCGTCAATCCTTTTTCTATTTGGGAAAAACCAGGATTTCACACATCACTGTGAATTTTTGTAAAAGTGAATCTATTTTTTTTTTAAACATTTTGTCTTTATTTCCGAAAACCTGCTCTCAATAGTAAAATAAAAACTGCAATAAAACTATGACATTTAATTTGATAAGCTTTTAGTTGCTTTAATAAATAATATATATTAAGGACATTATACTCTGAAGTAAAAAAAAAGTTGATTAATAATGAAATTTTAAAAGAATTGCTTTTATTTTTTTATAATTGTAATATATAAAGTTTCAAAAATATTTAAAAAAAAATTCAAAGATTTCTTGTTGTTAGTTTATTAATTTATTAAGTTAAGACTATTTACTAACCGAAAATTGAAAAGTTTAATAGAAATCTTCGTGCTTTCGTATTTTTAAAATAATTATTTATTTATTTAATTTTTGGGTGCATTCTAAGTTTTTTTTGCATAATAATTTTTGTGTACATTAAAGTGTCATGTGTTTCACGGTTTCTTTCTTTTACAGGAAAAAATTGAACAATGTTGTAAATTCTGGTCACTGTACACTTATTTCACATCTGTCTGGTTGTGATTACATGTCAAATATACGACGAATAGATCAGAAAGATCAACACACTGTGTTTAAGAAATAGTTTTATTCTAAATATCATGCTATAAATAAGTTGATGTAAGCTAGAAGAAATTACATTCAGCGAAACAGTAGAAATTTTGTCGAAAATTTTCGATAAAAGAGATAGTCTATTCCATACACGATACAAGTGTCTAAATATCGTAAAACAAGAGGATGATGATTTTGTCACGTATGCAGGTATGGTTAATGAACAGTGTGAGGCGTTTAATTTAAAGGAATTGTCAGGCGACATGTTCAAATGTCTAATTTTTGTGCAGGGGCTAACGACACTGAAGGACAAAGAAATTAGATCAAGAATCCTCACTATCATTGAACAGGATCCGAAGATTACGCTATAAAAGTAACAGAAGAATGTCAGTGACTTATCAACATAAAAAAAGATAATACTCAGATTGAGGAGAAGAGCAGTTTGTGAGTACAAATTGTAAAACAACAGAAGTGGATACAGAATAAAGAAAGAAAAATTATATGCAGTTTGTGTGGAGGGCAGCATATCAAGAAGGATTGTTTCTTTAAGGATAAAATATGTTTTAATTGTGGGCGTGTAGGCTATAAAAGTTCTCATTGTCGGGCAAAACAGAGAAAAGTAAAATCAAAGTCGCAAACAAAGATGAACGTAGTTTGGTCGAAAAACGAAATTGAGGAGGGTAAAAGAAGAAAATACTTCAATGTAAAAATAAATGGGCAGACCGTAAAATTATTACTCGATTCAGGAAGTAATATCTCGGTAATAAACGGCAAACAGGAGAAAAAATCGGTAACCCCACGTTGACTAACACAGACAAAATTGCTAGGGGAGTGTCAGGAAAAAGACTTAAGTTTAAAGGTGAATTAAAATGTAACATTTCGTTCATGGGAAAATTTAACAAATCGAAAGTGTATGTCCTCCCTGGTTCAGTAAAACTCTTTGGTTTAGACTGGATCTTATTGTTTAACTTATGGGAATTACCGGTAAATGCTTTCTGTAACAAAGTTAACGTCATAGAGAACGCTAAGATGAAGAAAACAGAAAGATTTATTACGGATTTGAAAAGCGAATTCCCCCGTGTCTTTTCAGAAGGACTAAGTCTGTGCACAAAACAAAAGTCAACTTCGAATTTAAACAAATGTTAAACCAATTTTTATACCAAAGAGACAAGTACTACGTTCGACACTAGACACAATAAATGAGGAATTAGTAAGGTTGGAGAAAAGTGGCATAATTTCGAAAGTCGATTACTCAGATTAGGCGTCACCAACCGTATATATAAAAAGCAAAATCCGAAAAATCAAAGCGTGTGCTGATTTTTCGACAGGTTTAAATGACTGTTTGAAAGACCATGCGTACCCTCTAACGTCTACTGAGGATATATTCACTAAATTAAACGGAGGTAGAGTGTTTTCAAAGTTGGACTTGTCGGAGGCTTACCTTCAGGTTAAAGTCAGTGAAGAATGTTCGAAGTACCTGACAATAAACACGCATAAAGGGATTTTTAAACAAAATCGTCTTCCGCTTGGATTGAAGGTAGCTTCAAGCCTATTCCAGTAAATAATGGACACAATCTTGGCTGGCATGGAGTATGCAGTCACATATTTAGATGATATTTTGATTAAAAGTGAAAACGATGCCTAACAAAAAACGCATATTAGAGCAGTATTTCAGGGAATTGAGGAATACGGGTTCAAGCTGAGTGCTGAAAAATGCGAGTTCTTCCTAAAGAAGATAAAATATTTTGGGCAGATCATTGACAGTAAAGGAAGAAAACCGGATCCAGAAAGGGCTGACGCCATAAAAATATCCCAGCACTTGATAATGCGGCTAAACTCCAGGCGTTTTTGGGATTAGTAAGTTGCTATAGAATTTATATCCCGAAAATATATGATATGAGTTAGCGAAAAAGGGCACAAAGTGGATATGGTCGAAAGAATGAGAACATGCTTTTAAAAAATAAAAAAAAAACTGTCTATTAGCAGACTTATCGAAGAGAAAATTATTGTAGCAGCAGATGCCAGTAATGAGGGACTAGGTGCTCTATTGCTTTATAAATTCGAGGACGGATCTACGAAGCCATTAGCACATGCCTCGAGAATGTTACTGCCCGCTGAACGAAGTTACAGTCAAATTGAAAAAGAGAGTTTAGCAATAATCTACACTGTGAAAAAATTTCACAGGTTTCTCTATGGAAGAGAGTTTATTTTGCAAACAGATCACAAACCGCTGTTATCAATATTTAGGAAAAAAGGTATACCAACTGACACGGCAAATCGACGACAGCGTTGGGGTGCAATTCTATTGAGTTATAATTTCAAAATAGAATATGTGCCTTCAAAGAAGCTAGGTCACACCGATGGGTTATCAAGATTGAGACCTGAATATATGGAACCGCTGGAAGAAACAGTAATAGCGGCGCTAAGAGACGAAAGCGAATCGTCGAATCTGGTATGCAGCACTATTAGAGAACTACCGGTTACGCTAGAAGATATGAAAAAAGCAGCGGTTGAACGATGATTTCATTTAAAAAAAAAATGAAAAAACAAGTCTGGTTGATCGAGAAATCTAAGAAAGGAATTAGTGTGCCACCGTTTTCAATCTGTGAACAGGTATTACTGTACGCAGATAGGGTTGTAATGCTGGTTACTCTGCAAAAGAAAATTCTGAAAGAGTTTCACACTGGCCATCCAGGGATTTTAAAATCTCTCATGAGAAGCTATACCTATTGGCTAAGGATGGACCAAGACATAGAAAACTTGGTGAAACAGTGCAGAGAATGTCAATTGGCAGCAAGGGATCCACCGGTAAAGATTCAATCATGGCCAAAAACAGATGTCCCATGGACTCGATTGGATATCGACTATGCAGGGTCATAAATGGATCTTATTACCTAATTATTGTGGACAGTTTCACTAAGTGGCCAGAAATTAAGTGCAGACATTCGACTGCAACAAATACAATTGTACCACTCCAACGGTCCGTCCTAACAATTTCCTCCGGCGGCCGTTCTCCACGCTGTGATGTTGCCGGATTTTTGTAGAAACCGTCGGACGAACAGCTGGGGGTACAAGGTTGACTATAAGGAACGAACTTCCACAATTTGGATGAGTTGAAAGGATGCTTTATTCGTTTAGAGTTAGCCTTTTCGGTTGGGGCAGGCGAATGTGACACACATCTCTAACTCTAATTAATGGAGATCAACAAATCCGAACTGGACGAAACAAGACGAACGGAGATCCTTCCTTCAAGCTCGCACCCGGCTGACTCCTTTCACTTTCTCTTCTTAACTTTTCTTTCTTAACTCTGTGTCTTAACTTTCTTAACTCAACTTTTCTGACTTCTATTTATTTAAATGAAAATCCAGAAATCCAGAAATGCTTTAGACCACCGGTGACAAACACCGGCGACTGTAAGTCTGAAATTTCAGTTATCTTTTTTTTTTATCTTAATAAGGCTTCCGCCGGAAAAGGCTTAATGTGTGGTCCAGATACAGTAAAGGACAGCATTTGACCGGGTCATCGAAAACCTACCCGCTGACCTTTATCACTGAGTCAAATATTTACCGGAGGACAATTTTCCTCATAAAAGAAAAAGCGTTTATTCATTTTTTCCTCTTCTTTTTCACTTTTGTTAAATATGTTTTTAAACTATTTTCTATTCTAATCTACTTTCTATTTTAATCTATTATAATAAAATACATATATGTCTAGTTATCGTGTCACACAATAAACGCACTTAATGAAATTTTTAGTCGCTTTCGTCTCCCTAAAACTTTAGTCAGCGACAACAGAACGTCGTTTACGGGAAGAGAGTTCAAGGAATTCTGTTCATCATTGTCCAGTGATCATGTGGCAACGCCAGTATAAGATCGAATGGTCAGGCGGAAAAATTCATGGATACCTTTAAATGAGCGTTAAAGAAAACTCAAGACGTGAACACGAATGAAAGAAGTATTCAGACATTTTTGGCAGTATATAGGATCACGTCAAACCCGAATATGATGCCAGGTTTATAGCCAGCAGTGTTAATGCTTGCGAGGAAAATACGCTTTGTTTTCGACATGCTGTTGCCTAGTCCGGCGAAGAAAACTGCTAAAAAAGAAAGCCAGATGACTAAAGCTTATAAGCTTTAGTCATCTGGCTTTCTGGTGACAAAGTTTTTTTCAAGAACTTTAGGGCTGGAATTGAGAAGAAGGAATGATAACTAAAATAATTGGACAAGTCATATATGACATAAAAGGGGAAAAATTTCGGTTCAAAAGACATTGGAATCAAATGAGTTCCAGATACACCACAGACTTCACGGAAAATACCGAAGAAATTCCACTGGAAATCCTGTATGACACATTTGAAATTCCCGTTCCAGCAAGTCAACATTCGCCAATGGAGATATTCCCAACCTCAAGACCAAAGGTACCAGTGTGTCAAACGCCACCAAGGCAGAGAGGATTGAGGCGAAAAAAACTTAGGAAAAATGTCAATCGAGTATGTCCAGACCCTAAAAAGAGAAAATATTGAAGCTAAATTTCACGGGAAAATTTAGCTCAGGGGGAGCTGATGTAATGAATAGGTAATGTAATGAATATGCATACACCTTGGTTCCCCCTCACAGTAATATGATTGACTGGTGTCAGCTATAAATACAGACCAAGGCGAGAACGGAGAGAGGTTTACATCTATTGACTACCCCTACGTCTCGACATACTGCATACGACTACGACGAGTATAGTCCATTACGTCTACGTGCTAGATTGTTCTACCAAGTTACATTTGCCAAAACCGCTAGATACTTCGAATCATATGTATATATCCCTTTCCGGGACATATCATAAGTAATACTTGTGTAAATCAGATTAATTTAACTGTAGATTTGTTAATTAAAAAAAGCAAGAAAAAAAAATATGAAAAGCGTGTCATAGATGTATATTTTATTTTTGCAAAATTTTTAAAACCAAGAATTAACTTTTGGTTACAAATGTTTCGATCGCTCAAAATGGCGGTGAAATTGAAAAAAGTTTTAAAAAATCTCAAAATTTTAGATTCCAATCAATATAATTTCTGTTTGAAATATAACAGATCTCTTGCTTACTAGAAATAGTAAATTTAATCATTTAGCTTTAAATTAAAAAGTAAAAGTTTTCCAGAAAAAAAATTATTTTAAAAAATTCAATTTTTGAATTTACGTGGTGGTGTCGGTAACAGATGTAAAAAATGTACTTTTTACCAAGATTTTCTAAAAATAATAATTTCAAAATAATCTCATTCATATATGAATAATCCCTGAAATTTTCATTAAAATCCGACAATTTTTGCAAGAATTTCCAAATTAATGTGTTTTTCATTGAAAAAAGAAACAAGCAAACAAAAAATAAAACAAAGCTGAGTTACATAATATTACATTTGTAAACTCTGGTAAAGATTTGGTTACCCGCTGAAGAAAATCGAAAAAAGATTTTTTACCAAAATTTCGAACGTATTAGGATTTAAATTTTTTTTAAATATTAAAAAAATACCTTAATGTTTTCTTTTAGTAATAACTTAAGCATTTTTATGGAAAAAAATCGAACAAAAAACTTCGTTTTTATTAAGTTTCGGGCCTTTTTTCTTCATACGATGCTGTTTTTTCAGCGAATTAGTAGAGGTAGCTAATATAAATATATACAGGGTGCGATGGAAAAATTGTCTAAATTACACAAAAATGAAAAGAACACTGACAGGTCATTTTAAGAGATATGTTTACCAAAATCACACAAAAATATCTTAAAATAAAGAGTAAATTTATTCAACAAAATCGCCATTGACTTTAACCACGGTTCCAGACGACTTCTAAACGATCTTGTTTAAGTTTTTTGGGCCCTCGCTCAATTGCACCCCACACAAAATAATAAAGGCGTTGCAGTCTAGGGAGTTAGGTGGGCTGATGGAAGGTGTGATGTGGTTTCAGAAATCATTTGGTAGCCATGACTGGGTTCTCCTGCTTGTATGGCATGGTGCAGACGTAGTGTCTTCCAGCAGGCACCGTCTTGACCCAGGGCAACGCCATCTCCTCAAAATTTTTGATGTAGATTTCCGTGTTGTGGGAAAATAAATAGAGGCATAAGATCGACATCACTGGTGATCACTCTAAACACCATGATGTTGATTGGATATATCATCCAACTTTTTCCGAATCGTCTGCAATGTCCTCAGATTGACATCCAAATACTCTGAAATGATCATATTTGCGCGAATGCCAAGTAGTATGGCAGGCAGTTTCCAAATTTCTGGCGTCATGGTGCTCTTTTTCTCACATGCGGTGTTATATATATATTTTAGCTCTGAGCTCCACGCAGCGTGAACGTTTTATTACACAGCACCCGTCAGTTTCCGACGTGGATATAAACTTTAAACATACGACGGATTCACTTCAGAGACATATATATATTTCTTATTAACCGTATTCCTGGAGTACTAACCCTCGTTCAAGTTTGTATCTTTACGTTTATAGTTATTTTTCCATCTCAAATTCTGGTTGTTGTTACTTTATTTTGTGCGGTTCCCATTCCCGAAATCCACAACAACTTGGCGACGAAGGATTCGAATTCGAGTCAACCACAACAACTAGACGATAAAACTCGAAAGAACTCATACAGAAAACAACACATCGACCATAACAATTTGGCGACACAAAAATTCGAAAGAACTCTTCCAGAAATTAAAAGGAAGATCTGGTTGTATAAACAATTTTGGAACGAAGATTCGCAAGGACGCAAAGAGATAGAAAGAAAAATTCGTAAAAAGGTATTTGAAAGTCAACATTTTTTCTTCCTCGAGCAAGTCACCACAATCAAAAACAGGAAAATATTTCACAAAAAACAGTTATTGCACCCGGCCGGAAGTTACTGCCGGCTACTCAAACGTCTAAACGCGTCACTACGGAAAACAAAGCGAAGCCATTAATTGCCGGTGACTCAGCGTTTCCAAAAGTCAACAAACCACAGAAAAAAAAAACATGAAAAAGAAATATAAACACACACAAGCAATCGTACCTGAAAACAATGATCTGAAACTAATCTATATACACATGGTTTTCAAATAAAAGTGGGAGGAAAATTTTAATAGACAAAAGACATTATTAGCTGGGCATCGTTGCCGACAGAAGGGGTCGAGCGACGTGCTCCCCCTACCACCTGCGCCTGGGCAAGACCTCCTATATATTAACCAAGGCCTAAGCAAATGAAATGTGACGTCACGGTAGTAGTGTCATGAATCGTAGCCGTAGCGTTAGCCGTCTTCATGACAATGTTGATAATCACAAAGACGTTATTTTTTAATAAAGATTTTAAAACTTTTTAAAATGTAACAAGAAAAAAAAAAAGAAAGACACATGTTTTGATTTATGCTGGTTTTATTAATTTTAAATAAAATTAAGAAAACAATAAGAAAATATAAACATCATTGTTGACTACTGACTGTCGGTCGTGTTTGTAAACACAGTTTTAAAGACAAAACTTTTCGTTTATTAGTCTAAATTCTAAAAATTTAACAAACACTGCTTAAATTTTCATATTTTTAATTTAATTATGAAAAATCACAATCACTTTTGTTTCAATTGCAAGAATTTTTAAATCAGAATCACTCAAATATAGCAATCAAGAAACCATTAGAATTTAGGAACAAACAAGAAGCAACAATAAATAAGCAAATTAATTAAAATATTTAAAAATGCAACAATTTAAATTCAAGCAAATTAATTCAAACTAAATAAGTTTAAGTTACTGTTTTTTTTTTTAAATCAAACTTATAAAAGTTTTTTATGTCTCAAAATTCAGCTGAATGTTTGAAGTTTTCTTTTTTTACTTAACTTCTTACAAGTAATATTATCATTTTCCTTGCTACAAAAATTATTTAATAATGCATTAGAAGAGCTCC
Organism: Ascarosepion bandense; assembly: GCA_037127315.1. NCBI lineage: Eukaryota > Metazoa > Mollusca > Cephalopoda > Sepiida > Sepiidae > Ascarosepion > Ascarosepion bandense. The sequence goes on from JBBBDQ010000344.1 coordinate 1,489,375, forward strand.
AGATAATCATTTTTTCTATTTTTTCAATGCTATGACCTTCACCACATGAGTCAACATGAAAAAGAAGTTCATCATTAGCCAAAACATCCAATGTTATGTACATAGACAATTTTCTTTGATTCATTGAATGAAGAAAAGAAGGATTCTTTACAAGTTTATTAATAACAATATAATTGTATAGTACTAAATTTGTTGTTACATCATTGGGATATAACAGAGAACCTCTATTAATTCCTTGAAAATAACTGTTTATATCAGGTAGTATATCATCTCTTCCTGATACTAAACTTTTACAACTATAACATTTCATTTTTTTAAAAACAGCATAACAGCAATAACCTGCTAAATATATTATAATAGGCAGGACTTCTTTGCACTGATGAACATCATTATCAATTACGTCTATGTTAAATTTATAAACATCTAAATTTTGTTCCTCTGTCATTTCATTCCAATTCACCTCTTGTAAATTCTTCAAATTAATACTTTGATTATTAAAAGGCAGGCTAAGTTTTAAAACAGACAACATTCTTAGTTTTTTTTCTCATTCAAATAATTGACGGATAGAGATATTATATTGATCACCACTAAGTTGTCGATACTGGCCAAATCTTGCCTCCAGACGATCAGTTTGAAATTTTCCAGGTAATATATACAACATTTTCAGTTCTTCTGTACAATATTGTGTTAGTTCTAAAATGGCATAAGTAGTATGGTGTTAAAGCAGTATAAAAGTTTCCTTTGTGCTAAATATTTTCTAAAAATTAAATATTTTAAAAGTTAGGTTTTAAAATTCAAGTGTGGTGTCATTTAGGCCTTTATGTTTCAAATAAATTCAAAACTTAGTCAGAAATAATAGGTTTAAACAAAGTTTAAATCATCATTTTCCAGTTTTTAAATTTTCGGTAATAGTGACTTGACTTTTGTTTTTTTTGTAACACATAATTTCACGGAGTTTTCAAATAAAAAACCTTAAAAATAAAACAAATTCTTTTAAAATTGACTATAAGATAAATTTTGTAGTTTTTGTTAATACAAAAAAAAAAGAATAAAAAAAATTCAATTCAAGAATATTTTTTCATGTTTAAAAATGATTCATAAAGTTGCAAGAAGTATAGAAAAGTTTTTACTTTTGTTTTCTAAGAATTTTTAAACATTTCATTGAAAAAAAAAGACACTATTTTCTGAAATAAAATATCAATAAAATATTAATTCAAATACTTTTAGAAAATATAATGTTTAACAACTTTTTTCGGCTTCAGTTTAAATTTTAAAACATTTCGAAAAAAAAAACTTACAAACGAATAGCCGTATTTATTTTTTTTTTCAGATATTTTTTATTTCAATTTTATTCAAAGAAATAAAAATAATATCTTAATTGTATTATTTTAAAAGATATAAACAAAGTGCTTTCTTTCTTCTTGTGCTACGGCAAAACTAATTTTTTCGCAAATTTTGATTTTAGCGACTGTTGAAATAAATGATGATAAAATTTTAACTACTTACTTTGCTGAATGGACTTGGGGTAAAATTCTCCCTTTTAATGGCATGTTTCCATTTATCAAATAAATGTTTATTTTTTGGAAACGAAAAACAACTAACTTTCGGTCCATTTTTATAATTCCCTTTACATTGTGGTACCACACAAGAAGAAGGCATGTTTGGTTCTGAAAATAAGTCAACGCTAACGGACTCCGTATAAAACAGAACTCTACTAAGTGTGACGTCAGCACGTCAACTTTAATCATAGGATAGGCCTTGGTTAATATATAGGAGGTCTTGGCTCAGCTGACCCTGCTATAGTGTGCAGTCGCCAAAAAAACTGTTCTTCAGGGTTCTGTCGACAAGTTCTTTCTGTCAAGCAGGGAATTCTCAAAGCATTTAGCACATCTCGAAGACAAGTCGAAAGGTGGGAAGGGTTTAAAATGGACGCCCGCTTGTTGCTTCTCTGGCAAGCTAAACGGCGCGGAACACGGCAAAGAAAACTATCAAGATGGAAGCAGCCGATATGATAGATGAATTTGCGTCAAAGATTACATATATACATATACTAGTTTAATGTACATTTATACGTACCAGTCTATTAATGAAAGATGAAAAAACACACTCATACATACTCATACATATACATGTAACTAAGTAAACGAAATAAAACACTGTTTAATAAATGGGTTATCTATTGCACCCTGTATATCATATCTGTCGTATGCTTATAACGGGAAGGGCAGTTACACACATACGAACAAAAATTCTTTTATGATACAAACCGATATTTATATGTCATTGAACTTTGCGGTAACAAAATTATAATTCTTGGAATAAATCGACAATTATAGTATATGTCAACCTATATTTCCTTGGAGGCTTGTTGGGGCCTTCTATGCATGGTTAATTTAGCTTTTAATTTTACATGGCACAAGGCCACTTCCCAAAGAACTTCCTAACTAAATTCTTGCATACCAACAATTATTTGAGCTAATTATAGTGTTGAAATAATTCATTAAACAAGCAAATGGGAAGTTGAATGCAATTGACAAAGCATCAATTGTAACTATAAAGTGTATTAACAATAACAAGAAATACATACATTACACAAACGTTGAAAGTGTCTGTTTGAAAATGTCTTCCATGATCTGCATGAAATTGTGTTAAAGCTTTTGAGGTAAATTGAAATGTTCATTGTCGCTGAAAGATTTATCAGTGTGCTAAGTAATTTGTGTGAGGAATATTATTGATAAAAGAATTGTGCAAATGTTAGAGTTCGTGAATAACGTTCATCTTTGTAGTGTACAGAAGAATGTATTTGTAAGAGAATGTGAGTTGGACTTAAAATTGTACATGACGTGCGTGGAAGGATTTTTTGTGCCAAATGTAATAATTTGTACAAATGTTATTTAAAGAAATAAAAGGTATCTACTTGCGTCTTGCAATTAGTGCGGGTGTGTGAGAGAATTACTTGATAATGAAGAAGGCGAACCCCGCAATAACATGCCGCTATTGCGGGCAGCTGTGAACTGCCTTGCTTGGTGTCGCTCGTGAACTACTGCCAACTGATTAGGTGTACCACGTGTCTGCTATATATACATCCCGTGAAAAAGCTGGAAAGCAAGATTATCGCGTGATTGTCGCGTGAGTATATGTACAATGAGTGAATGTAGCTGTGTAGAAATACACGTGATTCACAAGCTATTATGCCATTTTTCAAAAAATGATTTATCAGACAAAGTTCAGGGAAAATAGCATGTTTGGTCATTTGAATTTTCATTATCCTTAATAATTTAAGAATTTAGATTTTACTTAATGTATATGAAAGCTACCATTTTCAATCAGGATTTGGTTCATTCCCGATTCGAAATTGTGACATTTTGTGTTGCGGAAAATTTGGACTTTTTTTTGTGAGATTTAGAATAAAAATGTAGATAATATAAATATGAGCAAAGGTAAATAGGATTTGTAAGAATTTTAATATGAGTGAAGCAAATACATAAAAATGTCCAAGAAAAGAAATCAGGTTTAGATAGAATTGAAGGCTACTAACTCTTTCTTACAACAAGTTAGTTGCTTCTCTTAATACTTCCCGTGAAATAAATATTTAAAGAATTAAAGACAGAAATTGATATTTGAAATTATATAATTCCCTTAACATTTTCCTTATCTCTCAAAGACTTTTTTGTAATCTTTTTGTAATTTTCTTGTCTTTTCCACCCATTAATCATTTCGTGCTTAAATAAAGACGAAGTTGCTATTTTTTAAAAGTGTATTTCATTCTATTTTTTGATAGTTTTTTTTTTAGAAAATCTTTATCATAATCACATTCACAAGAGCACAACTATTAGACACAGAATAGAGACTTAAACTCCTTAAATAGTGTCTGCAAAATAAACTTTGCAGAGTAAAGAATACTACAAAGTTACATCATAGATTTAAAATATTTTAACTGTTTTCTATATATCTTGAAGATTATATTTTTTGTAGGTACCTCTGCTCATTTTCGAAATTAACTTTTAAATTGAATTTTTAAAAATAAAAATTTTTCTTGAAACGTTTATTTTAGTTTTAATTGAAAACTAAATGATTAAACTTATTATTTCCAGTAAGCAAAATATACTGGTGAATTTCAAACAGAAATTATATTGATTAGAATCTAAAATTTTGAGATTAATAAAAAAATTCAATTTTTTGGCCATTTTTTAGTTATCGACACATTTGAAAACAAAAGTTAAATTCTCGGTTTTGAAAATCTTGCAAAACTAAAATATAAACTTGTGATACATTATTTTTCGACGATTAGCAAATTTAATGTTAAATTAATTTGATTTACCCAAGTATTACTTATTTATAGAAAGAGATTTAAAATAAAACTGTTTCTTAAACACAGAGTTAAACTTTCTGTGACAGCTTGACAGATGCGTATGGCGATCACAAGTGACATAATTATACAATTTGTTTTCCTGTAAGGAGAAAAAACTGTGAAACGCATGACCTTTTAATGTACACATAGAACTTACCATATGTGAAAACACATTTACTTGGAAATTTTTGCAAAAATAAAATAATGGTCGGATTTTGATGAAACTTTCAAGAATTGTTCCCAAATGAATGAAATTATTTTTTAAAAACAATTTTTATTATAAACTTTTGGTAAAAATATTTTTTACGTCTGTTACCAAACTGCTTCTAATTAATTTCCTGAAATTTCTATAAATTTACGACTATCCGCAAATTTTTTTTAATTAAATATATATCTCTCTGGAGATTGTAATTCACTTATTTTTTTTCAAACAGTTGCTTCTTTTCTGAAAATCTGCCCTGAAAAGTGAAATAAAAAATGCAATAAAATTATGCCATTTTTAAAGATAAGCTTTTAATTGCTTTTATAAACATTAAGGACATCATAGTCTGAAGAGAAAAAAAAATTAATAATGAATTTTTACAAAAATTGTTTTCATTTTTATTTTTCAATAGTAATAATTTATAAAGTTTCAAAAATCTTTTAAAATTTCTTCTAATAACTATCCGTATTAAGTTATTAAGTTAATAAATGAAGACTATCTTTACTAATCGAAAATTGAAAAGCTTAATACAAATCTTTACGCACCAAGATTTTTAAAATAATTAAATATTTTGTGTGTAAGGATCTTGTTTTTTTGTATGGAATGTCTTAAGTGACATATCATTAAAAGATCACATGTTTTAAGGGTTGTTTCTTTACAGTAAAAATCAGACCCCTCCCACCAAAGAAACACTATATAAAATGTTTCTGCCGTGTACAATTCTTCCGTGTGTACGTTTCAACACTCAACCGGCTTTGCATATCCTGTCTTCAAAAGTTAAAGTTTTATTTTTGAAATTCTTATTTTGCTCATTTTTTAAAAATGCAAAAGACTTGACAGACCTGTCAATTTCTTCTGTGCTTATTGAGTATCCAAACTATGCAGATGGCATGTATGAAATACTCAAATGGTAACATAACATGACCAGACCAGAGATATTTGAACAATTGATAGTGTAAACCGTGATTACGTTGTAGTGATAAGAAATTAAGAACTAAAGTTAACTCTCTTTACTTTAAAAAAAAAATTACAACGACGTGTGAAATCCTGATTTTTCCCAAATAGAAAAAGGATTGACCATGTGCTTAAAGAAAAAGTCGAAACCAGATTTTGCAAGTAGGTGTTAAATTGATTTTTGACCAATGGGTGCGACTTGCAAGACTTGAGCAAGCAACTTCGAAAATCTGAATACTATAAAAGGCTCCGGTCAGCGTCAATCACAGACTCAGATAGGAGCAGCGAGAGACACTGCTAAAATGTAACGAGAGAAGCTTCAGGTTAACTCGGACATTCGTCCTCTCGTGTTGATTTCATCTACTTCTTCTCCGTCCAAAGACATTCCTACTAAACAAAACACATACACACGTACGCATATATTCTTTCAACAGTTACTACTATGAACAATTTCTTCAACTCTTGATATCTTTAACTTTCTCATTGAACATGAACTCTACCCTTAACTTCTTAATAATGTTTCTAATTGCACATTAACTTCTACAACTTGTGTTATTCTTTCCTTTTAATAAATTTCTATTTTAAATGCAAACTGTATATTTTATTCTCACACTATTCCACACAATTCCACATATTTCAACCTGCCGACAACCAAGCTTCTGATAATAATGAAAACCTGATAATTCTTCTGATGATAATTCTGGATAAAACTTGTAAGCTGTAGGGAGTTCGGTTATGTATGACACAAGGCGGAATCAAAAGAAACATTAACCATCTCGATATAGCCGCAACGTCAGCAACATCATGAGTTTTTTTTAAAATCTATTTTATAGGATTTCCTATCTCAATGATATAGTCGACAATTTATCAAGTGAAAACAATACGAAGTTGGTGCTGATTATGTTATGCAGAACCTGTATCTGGAGAATCAGCTTAGCAATGAGGACAGTTGCAGAGGCAAAAAATAAACAAAAAACAAAAAACAAAAAACAAAAAAAACAAAAAAAACAAAAAGAAAAAAAATCAGGCCATTTTCAGCGCCACAAAATATTCCCATATGTCTTTTCTCTGTTGCACATAGCAACATTTTTTATATATTGTTTACGGTATTGGGTGATAATTAAATAAAATAAAGAGTGGAAACAATTATGTGATTAAAATGTAAATTTCCATTAAAATATAAAAAAAAAACTTTACCACATCATAAACACCATGACAATTATTAATAATAAGGAATAATATGAAAAATAAGATATTAAAATATGTAAATGAATAATAAAATACTACAGCATATCATAAATTATTAAGTCACTTCTACCATGGTATTTAATTTTATTATTATCGCATTTATTAAAATGTTAAATTAATTAAAAAAATCTATTATTTTAAATTTTATTTTTTCAAAAAGCATTTTCAAACGTAAAAAGTTAAGTAACTAAAATTTAATAAAATAATAGATAATAGCTGAAAAATATAATAATTTTAAAAAATTACTAGGCAATTAAAATCCAGGAACGAACGTTTGTTACAACTCATCCTGAATTCGAAATATTCGAGTGAAGATAAGAAATATTAAAAATTAAAATTGTAATTGTTTTAGTGTCAAGCGACAATCGTACATCAAAACATGTTTCCAAGCGAAAAAAGAGCGTAATAAACATTAGTAGCAATCGCTGATTGGTCAATTCAAAATCACACCATTCTAGGAATTCAGCGTTCCAGGAATTTGAAATTCTCTGACAAAAATCCTCCTGTTACAGTACGTGAGGGACTCAGTATATAAACAAAAAAAGCGCGCCTAGAATTTGCCAGTGAGGAAAGACAGCGCGACCAGAGAGTTCGATCCAGCAACAAGCTCCAAAAGAACTTAAATTTAGACATTAGAGAAAAATTCTCTGCAAACTGAAACACACGTCAAAAACACCAGTTTAACAATAACTAATATAAAAGGATTAAAACTTCTCTTTCAGCAGACAAACAGCATCAAACAAATTGAAGATAATTCCAAAATCTACCAATTAAAATTCCATTTTAAGAAAAGATGACACCATTAATTTTAATAAAAGACGGTACTATTAATTTTAATGCATAGCAAGAAATCGCCAAAAAAATCATCAGAAGACAAATTCAGCGTGCATAATTAAAAATACAATTTCAACCACTAATAACGTTAATTTCATGCTTAATTCAATACATAAACATTGAACAACTCACCATTAAAATTAATGAAACTTGAACTCTAAATTTGCACATAAAAATTCTGCACATTCATTATTTACACATAAATTTGTATTATATATTTGTATCTATAAATTGTTGATTTATAATTCATCGTGTGCTAGTAATTCCAAAAATTCTTCTTGACTCGTGCAAAATAAACTTTGTTCGTGGAGTTTATTTCACACGCAATCTTTTCTAGTGAAAATCCTTCGGATTAAATAACATATCGCGTAAAACTTCGGATTAATAAATATTGCGAAAAACTCCGCAATAGATTGGTGACCTCCGACGTCAGTAAGAAGACATCAGTGGTCTTGCAACAGATTGGTAATCCCGATGTTCGAAAAAAGGAAGCAAATAGATTGGTAACTCGATCTTGGTGATCCTTGAAAAAAAAAAAATATCCCGCAACATTTTTGGTAGACCCGATTCAAGTTAATCGAAGGCCGCAACACAGGAGAAATAAACTAAAATTAGCTATATGGAAGCAGAACTGGACGACAACCAAATAGCCAGTGATTAATACAATCCACACACACACACACACACACACACACACACACACACACACACACACACACACACACACACACAATTCAGGTGTAATCTACGTGGTGATCAAGAAAATAAAAAATTAGCGCCAAAAGTGCAGTGCAGAATCCAACACCAAAATTCAACCTAACAACCAGTTAGGTTGTTAGGTTATTACTAAGGGTGTAATTTAAAAAACACTATCGCGTTCTTACAAGAGAATACAAAATAGCTAGCTATTCAAATCAGCTTACAGAAGCGACTCTCACTCTAAGCATACCAATAACAACAACGTACAAGTATGGTTTGCACAATTAGGCGCCATATTCACAGCAAAGAAAATAAAGTCACAATCGACCAAATATGCATATGTGGCAGAAGAGCTACCCATAGAGGTGGCGACCGAAGTAGCGGATTTATTGACGGATATGCCAACTGAAAAACCTTACTATGTAAGATTGCTTCTTAAAAAAAGCAATCTTACAGAGGACTAGTTGTTCAAACCTTTCCAACTCCTGGCAAGATGAGAGGCTTGTTAGAGGCGAACAACATGTCCGACGCTATACTGTTGCAACTATAATTGGATAAACTGAAGACATGAACAATGCAGATACTGGTATCTTTGCTAGGAGATATAGAGCTCGAAATCGAACACAGAAACAGCCTATTTTATGTGAAGGACAAAACCAGCGGCAGAATGTTTCTCGAGGATACTGGTGCCCAAATTAGCGTAATCCCACCAAAAGTGAAATCTCATGCAAAACTTGCAGCATACAAGTTATAGACAGCGAATAGCACACACATAGATACGTAGGATGAAGAGTCACTAATACTGGACATTGGCTTGAGAAGAACATTTCCTTGGATGTTCGTCGTTGCTAACGTTAGCATGCTCATACTAGGTGTTGATTTTTTGGTGAAATATAGACTACCCCAAACTCAGTGCAAAAACCAAGAAATTAAAATCATAATGGGCGACTGAAATGCCAAGGTAGGTAAAGAGAGGGAAGAAGACACGACAGGCAACTTTGGATTAGGAGTTCGCAACGAACGAGGAGAAAAATGGGTCCAATGGTGCAGAGCAAATGACCAGGTAATAAATAATATCTGGTTTCAAGAACACTCACGAGGTTTATGGATATGGAGAAGCACAGGAAGCGACACAAAAAACCCCAAATAGACAACATAACTTTAAACAAGAGATTCAGGAACGCAGTGGTTTAATGCAAAGGCTATCCAGGCGCCGACTGCGGAAGCGACCACGTCCCAGTCATCTGCAAACTAAGGATAAAACTCCGAAGAATGAAGAAGCCTAGCACAGCACCGAGACTAAAATACAACATGCTCGTGAATGACCTCAACCTGCGGAAAGAAAACACTAACAGCGGGAGAAACAAATACGAAGAACAAATTAGAAAAGGACACTCGACATGAGACTCACTGAATGAAGCAATACTGACATCAGCAAACAATATTGGCCCAAAGGAAATCAGACGCAGAAAAAAACGAGTGGATGACTGAAGAGATTCTCGACATGAGCCAAAGAAGACAAAAAATAACGCCAAGATATGGAAGGGAATACAGGAAACTACACAAGGAGCTAAGGAACAAATGCAGACAGGCTAAAGAGGAATGGCTCAACAACAAATGCACAGAGGTATAGAGACTGAGCAGAACGAATAAAGCAGACATGCATAAAGAGATACGAGAACTGACAGGACAATAAAACCTGCTCTTCAACAGGATGCATAAAATTCAAGGATGGAGCGATAACATTGGAGAAAGAAGAAATACTCCATCGATTGGAAGAATATATAAAAGATCTTTTCCACGACAGGAGAGAGCAACCGAGAATACACAAGGATGACGACGGACCAGAAATATTAAAGTCCAAACTCGAAGCTGCAATGGTCAAACTGAACAGAAACAAAGCACCTGGTCCATACGGCATTGTAATAGAGCTGCTGATTGCCTTGGAAGAATTCGGTATAGAGAAAATTACTGAAATAATAAATGAAATTTATAATAGTGGTGAAATACCAGATGACCTAAGCAAGACGATTTTCATAGCACTACCTAAGAAGCCAGGTGGACACGGGTGTGAACTCTACCGAACAATTACTTTAATGAGTCAGATTACAAAACTGATCGTCCGAATCCTGATGAATAGACCGAGAAGCAGAATCAGGCCAGAGATAGGACAAGAACAGTGCGGGTTCGTCAAAGACACCGGAACAAGGAACGCCATATTTATGATTAGGATGCTCTCTATAAAGGGCAATACAAATGAAGAAAGACTTGTACCTACGTTTTATCGACTATGCAAAGGCTTTCGACAAAATACGCCACAAGGAATTGATGGAAATGCTCAGCAGCTTCGACATATTTGGGAAAGACATGAGAGCAATCAAGAATCTCTACTGGCAGCAAACAGCATACGGACAGATAACGAATTCAGCAAATATACAAAGATAGAAATGGGCGTGAGACAAGGATGCGTCTTTTCACCGGATATCAGTTCTTCAATATGACAGTGAATATTGGACAATATCATCAAAGATGAAGGAAAAACTTGAAGCAACTGAAATGGAGTTTTACAGAAGGATGCTCGATCATGGATCGAGCATGTGAGCAATGATGAGGTTTTGGAAAGGATGGAAACGAAAAGGAAATTAATACTGAGCATCAGGAAAAGGCAGCTAAAGTTTCTGGGACGTGCAATGAGGAAGGAGGGCTTAGTATCAGGTTCTCCAAAGCCCTCAGATAGAGAGAAAAAGAGACAGAGGAAAGCAGCGAATAAAATGTTTGAAGGGCCTTAGCAGGTGGATGACAGAACGGAGGTTGCGGGAGAAAGTGTGCTAAGAGCCACCAGGGATAGGGGGACGTGGAAAGCCCTGATCGCCTACGTCGTAAAAGGATAAGGCACATAGAAGACCATGAGTAAATACTCGTAACCTTGGATTTTCTCAAATGTTTCACCAAGTCGAGATGAATGAATGTGTTTAAACCTCCTATCAGCCGCGGGGATATTTCCTAGTGGTTCTTTCGTATGCCTATATACTTTGGCTTGTCGACACTTGATACAGGCCTGATCCAACGGTTTATATCCATGGACATGTTAGGCCAAACAAATCTCTGTCACAAGTTTCATAGAAGCTTTCAGTCCAGATTATGATAACCCAAGAAAGTATTCAAATAGTTTTTCGCATGCTTGGTGGGAGTATATTAGTGCGCACATTACACGTGCTAACATCACACAGGAGCATTCCGTCGCTAAAAGAAACAGGGCACTGTTCAAATGTTAATGATGTTTCTTTTTTAACACTATCCATTGTAATATCTTTATTCTGTTTAAGGATGGCTGGCTTCGGTCTGGTGTTTTTGAGTGTACTGTATTTATATTGGCCCGGAAAAGTGTGTCCGCCACCACATCATCTTTCCCACTCACATGCCGTATATATCAGAGATAAATTGAGCAAATTCGTCCTTTCTCAAAGATACCGTCTGTTTCATTAAAAAAACAATTCTTCGTTTTACTGTTTCCCATGTTTTGTTTTTAATATTCTCTTTTCAGGATAATTTAATTTTTTTTTCTGCTTTTTATTTTTTATTTTTTTTGGAGGGGGGTCTCAACTTTAAAAAACATGTTTAATTTAAAATTTATTTTTTGTAATGAGAAATATTTAATAGCGTTATAAGTCGTCTCTCTTCCCCCCTCCCTTTAGACCACGTGCTATTGCAAAATATGCATTGGCCGGAATTATCCAAATGAAACGGAATGTCTCTTCGAGAAAGGACGAAATTTTAAAGAAAATATCTTCTGTTTACTGGATATGTGATGCTAAGTTTTTGCAAACATTTGTGGTGTCTCTTTTGGGAGCTTAGTGTCGTAGGTAAGAAAAAGAATTCTTCGTTTCACTGTTTCTCATACTTTGTTTTTAATATTCTCTTTTCAGGATAATTAGTTTCCTTTTTGTTTCCATCATTTCTAGGACCTCATCATTGCTCACATGCTCGATCCATGATATTCGCAGCATCCTTCTGTAGAACCACATTTCAGTTACTTCCAGTTTTTCCTTCATCTTTGATGATATTGTTCAGCATTCACTACCATATTGAAGAACTGACAACACATAGCAATCCAGTACTCTCTTCCTTGTTTCGAGCGAAATTGTCCTGTTTCTTAATACTTTACTCAACTTCTGGAATGCTTCCTTCGCCATGCCAATTCGCCTTCAGATCTCTGTGTCACACTTTCCGTCTTCTGTTATAACACTTCCCATGTATTTCAATTTTTAATCTGCTTGATTTTAGTATTCCCCGCCTGTATTTGGCATTTTGGGTTGCTCTTTTTGCTCATGACCATGCATTCGGTTTTCTTGCAGTTTATTTGTAGTCCTTTTTTGTCACTATCTTCAGCTACCTTCTGTAGGAGGTCTTGTAGTTTCCATTCCGTGTCTGCTATCAGCACTGTATCATCTGCGTACCTTAGGTTGTTTAAATTGTGGCCTCCGTGACAAATCCAAGCATACCTTCTAGCGTCCTCAAAATATTCTCGCTGTACAAGTTGAACAGATTCCGGTGAAAAGACACATCCTTTCTATCTTTGTATATCTGCTGAATTCATTACCTGTCCGTATATACGGTTTGCTGCCAGTAAAGATTCCTGATTATTCTTAAATCTTTCCCAAATATGTCAAGGCTGCCGAACATCTCCATCAATTCTTTGTGGTGTATTGTCAAACGCCTTCGCATAATCAATAAAGCACAGGTATGTCCTTCATTTGCATTGCACTTTCAGAGAGCATCCTAATCATAAATACGGCATTCCTTATTCCAGTGTCTTTGACGAAGTGGCACTGTTCTTG